>JAQIWG010001324.1:0-25137 GCA_034695025.1 Chamaedrilus cognettii
GATCTAGCCCCCCCCCCCCCCCCCGCTCACCGCTCTTCAGTTCTCATGCCGGTGTGTAGAGAGACTATAGGCCCACTGTAATTTTCCAGCAGATGTTCTCCATGGGTCCATTCGTCACGAATTTGATTGACTTCGGCTTTAGACTAATCTTTCTTGAATCCTTTCGAATCAACACCTCGTCACTGTCATAGAGAGGCCAGTCAAGAGTCAAGAGTCACTGTCAAGAGAGGCCAGTTTTCTGTTTTGACGTTTTTGCAGCCAGGGGTGGAACAAGGCTTTGAAAAAGGGGGGGGGGAATTGGGGGGGGGGGGGGGGCAAAGCAATAAGACTTATTTGCAGCGCGTTTTGATTGTATTCTGGAGGACAAATTGATGAAAATTAAGTCACATTCGTTTCCTTATGTTTGATTCAACTTGAGAACACGCCAACAACTTGCCAGCAACTTCTCATAATGATGGCTTGTCCCACTTCGAATACAGGTGAAGAGTATCGTAGTGTAATGTTGACGACATTTGCCTGCTAGGCTATTCTAGCGTGCGAATTGTCCTGGTCGAGGCCTACTAAATGATTCACTGTGTTTATTGTCCGAGCGTAAATACTTCGTAGGCGTAAATACTTTAGATTGCGAGCCAATTACAGAATGCGGGTCGCCGACGTTAGCCTATTTACTCAGACACAATGCCTCGTCTATCACATGCAGGATCACGCGGGGCTGGCGTTTGATTGTAGTGGGAGAAGGCGAGGGTGAACGAATTGGGGTGAGGGGAAAAGGGGTGCCCGGTAGCAATTTTCGTTCGCTTTTATTTAGCGCCAAATTAATTTTTTTACCAACTTTCAAAATAATGACATTATTATTTAACAGCGCTTTCCGCCTTTTAACGGTTGGGGGTGTCACGCGCTGCAAATTGTTGCAAAATTTTTTGTAAAAAATTCTTGCATCTACGTGTAGGTGTCTATTTTGATGTCTCAAGTTTTTTTCAGCGCTTCGAATGAATTTAAGGATGGATTGGAACTGGTAAACTTTTCAAATTGAATATGCGGGGTTTGACATTTGAAGTTTGTATTACACATGCTAAGAGATATTGCGATTCCCAACAGTTCAAACAGTGGTTGAAATTCTATTTAGGCTAGCTGATTGAGGATACATGTGTCCGCTGCACCCGTCCCCCCAAATCTAATCAAAACTTATCCCTGTCCTGTATCTCGAGTATGATGCTAAAAGAGTAGGTTAACAGTATATTACCAGCAATGTACTAGCGCACTCTGTTACTCTGCACTTTGTTCACGAGTCAATTACAGGTATACTGTTTGATACTAGGATACTAGGCTTCGCGAACTACTAGGCCTAGGCCTGTAATGCAATGCACGATCGTCAGTAGTCCTATTGTGGAGTGAAATGATGCATGTAAATGACATCAGCCTTCTTATTTATTATATTCATTGTCCTATTTATTAACTTAGATGCGCTGCCATTATTGTGATCGATGATTCTCAGTAAGATTAATGCATATGTTCAGCAATCATTATAGTGAATATTAATTCTTTGTAATAAATTTATTATGGATTGCTGTGCGAGCAATGAGATTTTTAATTATATAAGAGCCTTGATGATAAATTCACTAATATTAATTAATTTTAATATAAATATAATTTTACAATTTTATAATTTATTTTAGAATTTTATTATTATATATAATATAATTATTATATTATAGAATATATAATAATAATGTATAATAATATAATAATATAATATATTATATCATTATTATATTTTATAATTTTTTTATTTTTTTACAATATAATTTTAATTGAAATAATTAATGTTAATTAGCCTGTTGTTTAGCCAATTTGATGAAATTTAAGCACATGCAAGGAAATGCAATGTTTGACTTCAATCTGTATTCAGATTTCGCTCAGATTAGCTCAGATTAGCTTAGATTAGTCAAGTCGAACCTTGAATATGGCTGTCTGTTACTGAACCACTGACCCCGGCTAAGGATGTTTTAACCCCTAGTCGAATATTTGAGTTAAAATGTATTTTGCTACTCCGCGACTTCGCGATTTTGAAGCCTTTTTCATCATTTTTCTTCACAATAATGCAGCAAAACCAATCAATTGTGCTATTAATCGAATTAAAATAGCATTCATTCCGTTTGTCCAGATAACAGGCTTAGACATTACACAACAGCCGCTGTTATTGTAGTTGGCAGCTGCGGATGTTGACTGCTTAGGTATGCAGATGACATCGCCGAGATTTTTTATTGATTTCTGCCATCGAGGCCCATCGATCAACTGTCAGTCAAGCAATGCGGGTGATGTCTGCTCATTAGAAAATGACTAACGGGCGTTGGAACTTTATAAATAATTAATGTGACATGGCCAGCCTATGTGTTAATTGTGCGACAGATATCTAAACAGTCAAAAGATGATTTCAAGGCCGAAACGTTAAACCGAAAAAAGATAAAACTTTTTCAGGGCGAAACAAAGATTTTGATGCGAATGATTATCACTGGAAGTTTTAAAATTTAAAATGACATTCGTATGGGCCTTCACGTAAGCACGGCTGTGGGCTAGCTATAAGCCCGTGCAAAGAATAGCCCACATACAGACCCGCGTGAACAATGTAGATTTGATAAGAAACGCATATTTTGAACACCCGTGTGTAATTGGTCCAGCTTTTGGTTCACCATGTACAGCTTGCTTTTGAGTGAGTATCTCGCTGAACATAATGTGTAATAGCGACACCTATAGTAGCTACATGTACAGTGCAGGTCGCAATATTGGCAACGTTTCCTTTCTCTTGAGCGAGCTGTATAATTACTAGGTCCCAGTATGACGGCCTATTATAGTTGTCGTCAGTGGCGGCGCGCTAATGGGGCTAGGGGAAGCAGATGCCCCCGAAAAACTGTAGGGGCTTAGCAAACGGCACGCTAATGGGGCTAGGGGCCCCTAGTCCCATTAGCGTACGCGCGCTAATGGGGCTAGGGGAGGCAAATGCACTCTCTAGATATTTAAACCCCAAATGTTTTTATCCTTTAAAATGCTCCCCAAGTTAAATAATGGAAAAATTAAGTGAGTTCAAATGATACGAATGGTGGTCCTCGCCAAGAAAATGACTATTTTTATTATTTATTATTTGTTTCTTGTTTATTTCTTATTTATTTCTTATTTATTTATTAGAAGAAATGACTGTCATGATTTTTTTTTTGTCAGCATCCCCCCCCCTCCCCCACCCCGCTCGTGAGTTCTGCACAGAAGGTCTCTGGCACCGTGTGACCCCCCCAAAATGAAACCGCTCCGCCGTCAATGGTTATCGTGGGAACGAGTAGATGGGCGGAAATGCTATAGGTGTCGTAAAGCTGGTCTCTTAAAGCGTGGTTAAATGCCTGCAGCCTATGTACGGTGTATACGAGATAGATTCTGTTCCTGACGGTGTTCTATCGGTAGTTGCGTGAACGACATCCTTAGAACCGATGAACATTGTGAGAATTAGCGTTAAAGATTGAAGAAAAAATACTGGATATTATCCGGCATCCCTCTGGCATGGCTTTAACATGCTAGTTATCCCAAGCTCAGATCCCAAGCGCTTGTAACTTGTGTGCGCTCATTACTAGTGATAGGAGCCGATGAGAATATCTCTGAAACACACTACACGCCCCATCGTAGAAGCATAATTAAGCTTATTGCAAGAAAAACCACTTTACAAACAACTTTGATAGATAATTTTTTCAAGAAAAAATTATTCGTTCTTAATAGTAAGACATAATTTTTTGAACTTTTGTTCAATCTTTCACTTTTAATATGAAAACTTATCGTGATGACATGAAGAAGTTGATTGAATGAAGATCATGATGCATCGAAAAGTAACTGTAACGTCCGCTGGGCACCCTACTTGCAAGCGTCAATACATGTATTGAATTTGATAGACCTACAAGTTTGATGCATCGAATACGTGTATTAATACAATACACTTTAATGCTGTGGTATTTAACTGCGTGCGCCGTCACCTATGCATGTCAGTTTAGTGAAGCTAATCAAGGTGTCCGCGTTAACGCCTGGCAACGAGACACCATGTCGAAGCTGCTAGGCCTAGTTGAGTGCAAAACCTCGTCGGTCGCCAGCCTGTGTTCATTGCACGACATACACCAGAGGTTTTCAAACTGTGGGTCGCGATTCACATGTGGGTGGCGAGAACTTTCGGGTGGGTCGCAAAGACTGTCATGGCGTCACGGACCTAAGATTCTTTTATACTAATACATGTACAGTAAAACCGTTAAGCCTACTGTGCTGCGTGAAAAAAATTTAGTTCAAAATTATGCCTCTTCATTCGTTGATGAATCGTTTAAACTAGCAAAGGTCTGTCGATCACAAAACTGAGCCCTTTTTATGCATTTATTTTAATCTATGGGCCTACTGGATTTGCATTCTAATAATTAATTTCTGAACGTCGTCACTAGTCTATGGCAGAGTTTATAGAGGATCTAATAAATATTATACTATATTCTAATTACAATGGTCTATGGTAGGTCGTATAGCATTGCAGATATTTTTGGTGTGTCGCCGTGCCAGAAAGTTTGAAAACCACTGCCCTACACCGTGCAACACGTCTGTGCGCCTGTTGGTAGTGCGCACGTACAGCCCAGTGTCTGAATCAGTAACGTCGCATTGTTTTGACCTCACGCTACGCGCTCATTTGCATACTAACCGTTGACAAGTTGACAATCTGCATTCTTTGCTGCTCATTACAGATTCAGCTGTGGACGCAGTACAGTCTCAGTGAGCCATCGGGCAGCTTTTGTATGTCAATGTAATTTTTTTATCCTTTGTCGAGTCCTTTTTCAGTAGAACATGTCTATGGCATGACTGCTTTAGGTATTTCTGCCAATTAAAAAAATATTCTTTGTTGTTAAGTTTTTCCCGTTAGAACATGCCTATAGCTGGACTGCCTTAAGGCTGCTCGCGATTTTTTCGTGTTGTGTTGATTAACGTGAACAGACGAATTGCACTGCAACGTGCTTTATACTCTATGTTGTCATGCTACACCAATAGCCGACGAAACGTGCGGATGTTGTGTTTTTTCATTTACGAGTTCGGAAACGGAAGTAGTGTGTAATTATGGATCGCAGTCTGTCATCATCGTAATACCGAATTATTGATAAATTGCGCCGTAGTCCGCTATGTATTTATTTTAACATTTATTTCGTTACGCAATTGCGTTCAAGTCAGACGTAATCCGATTTAGCGCGCAATCTCATAAATCCCAGCAATATTGTATTTCTAGTCTCAACTGTCGTGGATTCCGTGAACATTGTGAAAAATGTAAATCATTACTAGATAAATTGTGCGCGTATACAGTGTTAGTATTGGTATATACATGCACTGTTTGACTCGCGCAACGCGCTCATTTGCATAAGGCTGCTTGCAACTTTATAGTGTTGTGTTGATTAACATGCACAGACGTTCATTAATTTAAAGTAAATTACAATAATTTATGTCCTTATTTCTATTCCTGTAATTATGCTCTTTTTTAAAATCTGAGTTGTGAGTTCTTCCTTTATCTATCTATCATGGCCAGTTCCATAAGGTAAAATATTGCAACTTTTTGTGAGGCCCGCTGATTTGTGGAAGCCATGTCCTGAAGTTCTGATCTGATTTTGTACTAATGAGCGATTTCGATTAGAATTTCGATTGCTTGTACTTGCTATTTTTTTTGCCAGTTCAATGTTGTTATACTTTTTCTACTGCCTTCGTAGTGAATAAAGTTCGATGCAATTTTTCTTTTCGCTCTCAGATACAGAATCATCTCCACACAGAACATGACCAGCGCCCTCACTCACAAAAAACCCGCTCCCTCTCTACCCCCCACCATCCCACTTGCCTCCTCTGCCCCGCGCGCCCCCGGTGACCGAAGTTTGGCCGGGGGGGACGCCGGCCCGCAGGCTCCCCTGGGAGACAGAAGCTCTTTGGGGAGAGGGGAAAGCGCGGGGTCAGTGGGGTCAGAGGGGGAGGAGGTTGACCTCAGTGTGGAGCTGCCCGACGGGAGGATCATTGGCCTGCGAGTGGATCAGAGGTGAGCAGTATCTTCATTGTCAAATGAGTTTGCTGAGTCCACGATCTCCGATGACGTCATTAGTCGTCGAAACGGACACTAAACCTGATATATTAGCCTGTTGTTATTGTTAGTTGAGGCACTTATTTTAAACTAGATTATTCGTAATGCAAAAACACAGCGCTCGTAAAAGAAATTAAACCGTGCATTTAGTAATTCATTAATTGATAATTCCACGATTGGGCTTTTGCTTCCAGATTTTTTACATATTTAGATTTGATTGATAGGTATCCTTTATTTTTGTGATTATTTCATTATTTAATTATTTCATGAATAACTCACAAATTTATTCACCAATGCATTCAGTACGCCATACTTAAGTATCTGGAATATTCAGAAAAGTCATACGCCAGTTATTCTCAGCTATTCCATAACAAAATACAAAGCAAAAGCATGCATTATGCGAAACAACCAATAATCAGCTGTCCTGCTGCTGCTACTGCGCAGCAAGCCGCTGCTGGACGTGCTCATTCAGATCTGCGCCGCGGCCCGCCTCAGCCCCGCGGCCCACTCCCTGCAGGCCATCAGCCCCGACACGGGCTGGCTCGTCGACTGCAAAGCTAACCAGACGCTCCACTCGCTAGGCGTCGCCACACTGAGACTCGTCGGCAAGAAGTCTGCGGCTAGGAACTTCTCCACCAATCCACAGCCGTTTGAGGTTTCTGATTAAGCCCTTATGATAGTCTTAAACGATCGCTCGATAAAAAAATTTAAGCTTGTAATATGAAAATGTTTAAAGACTTTTATTAAAATTGCATCAAGAACTTCTTAGCACTTCTTCATCTTCTGTTGCGGGTGAGCACTTGATATATTGACAATGAACTGTTTCAAAAATTGAACACATCAAATAATAATAGAATAATCTGAAAAATATGTCTGTGCAGTAGAACTTAAAACCATGCAACTCTGTACTAACGCCTCTGCATTTTCCATTTGCATTTTTCCATTTCGTTTATTGAGTTAGCAGATTGTCTCATTCGTAAGCAGGGCCGCAACAACGTTTCAGAAGTTGGGGGGGACCAATGGCTGGGTAATATTTATGTTCCAAAAGTTGGGGGGGACGCGTCCCGTGGTCCCAATAGGTTGTTGCGGCCATGCTCGTAAGAATCTGTTCTATTTCTAACGAGCCAGACGGAGCCTCGATGCGATACATCACTTTCTTAGAATTAATGTTGGATCGCGATGCTTCAGTTCAGCGTGTCTATGTTTTTAAACGACTCATAGCTCTGCCACTCCATTTTGTCTTTCTCATCTATTTTCTATAACTTGTAAATGGCTCCTTCATTTTGTTCACTCTCTATCTCCAGATGACGCACCGTGTCACCATCAACCTCCCCCACTCCCAGAAGTACGTCGTGCGCGTTTCCTTTGACATTCCCCTTGCCGAACTCTTCAAGATGGCCGTCGCGCACAAGGGGCTCGATCCGGCTGCGTACCGGCTGAGCCTCGATCCGGACGGGCGTCCGGCTGGGCCGCGCGGCGAGCCAGATATGGCTGCGCCGCTCAACCAATATGGCGTCACGGAGGTCTCCGTGGTGCACATCGCTTCTTCTTCTTCTTCTACCGCTGGTTAGCTATGCAAATAGGGAAAATTAACATTAGAAAATAATGGAACATGCTAGAAATAGTTCTGTGCTATTACTGAAATTGAAAACCGTGCGAATTCTAGAAATTTGACAGAATTTGCATAGAATTAGACATCTGTGGTTCAAGTACTACCAGACACAACGATGCCTGTGGCACATAGAAAAAGTGCCGTATGTTAAGATCTTGAACAGTGATTGAATTCACGATTGATTTTGGATTAAGTGTAATTAAGCTCAAATAAGCTTTTTTATTAAAGCTTTAAATGAGCTCAATCTCGATCTCAACACGCGTTCATACAATCCGCCATAAGTGTTTATTATTCAATCTACTCTAAGTGTTTGTTATAAATGCAATCCGCCTTAAGTGCTTGTTTAGTGTAATCTATTTCCCCGATGACGTCGTTGAACACCGAAACGGACTCTAAACTCTTTATTATCAGTATTATTTGCTTGCATCTGACTTCGTGCTGACTATGTCTCACATTTTGCTTATTCCTCCACAACTATTTTGTCTTTCCTGGGGCTCTGATAATAAATATTATTTACAAGAATCAAACGCCTTCAAAACGATGACGGCCAGTCAAGCGTGACTCAAGTTTCTCCCCAGCGCAGCTAATTATTGCAGGCCGGCCACGGTCTGATGACGCTGGCATGTGGGCAAAGATGTATATTCATTAATCAAAGTAGGCGTTGTGTTCACATCCTCAATTATGGTAATTATAGGCTGGTGGGTCCAGACGGCGTGCTTATTCCCAGACAACGCAGTGCAGGCTGCCAGCTGTGTAAAAAAAATCATTTTATGTCATATATTTGTCTCAATTATTGAATATGAGTTGATGGTTTTTATCCCCTGCAGTGAAGACTGGTGGTGCTGGGTTTTGGCAACCAGATGTCCTTCCTGACACCAACCATTTCAATAAATCTTGTGCAGAGATTACCATTTAGCGACAATTGTGTGTTTGACAGCTGAAGAGCCTAACGTAATGGCAATCTGTACCCTGCCTAATGTTGCCGTACACCTCTAGACCTTAACTTAGAACTTAACTTAACTTAACTAGAACTTAACGTAACTAAACTGTAACCTAAGTTACTGTCAAGTTACTTGCAGGGCCCAATCTTTCCTCCAAAACTGCCATGGTTTTGTTTTATGTGTGAATGTAGCTGTAGCCCACAGCCAATAATCGGCCTTCTCAGATTTATTGTCTTCAAACGTAACACAATAATTTAAAGAAGAAAATTGAGCTTGTGGTTAATTTTTTAAGATCATCAACAGTTAATAATATGCACAGCAGCAGCAGCAGCAGCAGCAGCAGCAGGAGGCGTGGTCACACAGCGCAGCATCAGCTGTCAATCATCCACCAACGCCCCGCACCCCCAAGGCATGACCCGACCCACTGCGACCACGCCAGGGATCAGTGCGATCGACCAATCAGACGCGAGGACCGGGGGTCGTGACCCTGGGGCCAGCTACTACATGCCCGGGGCGGGGGAGGAGAAAAAGGGGGGCTTCTTCTCGCTGCTGTCTCGCAAGAAATCTGGAAAGATGACGATAGTAAGGGACTTACTTTATACATTAGCTTTTAATGGCGTCATGTAATTTTTTGTTAATCCTTTGTTCGTGCTTTAAATTATTTATATTTTATATATATGGTTAAATTCGTTCTGTTATTGAATCTGAGCGTTGCTTGTGCTTTTTATTTAATAACCATCGTGCTTTGCGTATTAATGGGTTCATTTCTATTACTAGATAAAATGAGGCATATAGTATTCGCTGTCTAGTTCAAATTTTAAGTTCTTAAATCCACACATTATTTTATTCTATTTACATTTAGTCAACGTTAGGACCACAAAGCTGGCACAAGACGTGTTTCTTTAATAAATACTGCATTGGAAGGACACGGTAGAGAGCGATATGAAGGAGCGAGGCATGAATAGAGAGATGGCAAAAAATCGAGAGTTGTGGGGGAGTCTCATCGTGGGAAACGTCCAACCTGTGTTGACACGGAAAAGTGGACGTAAAACGTAAATGATGATGGTGATTGAAAAGTGATGTTTATGAAATTTAGCTATATTTTTCTTGATCAATATGATACCTCATATTGATCAAGAAAAATATAGCTAAATTTCATAAACATCAACGTGTTTGCAGCATAGCTAAATTACCGATAATGATGTGCATTGTGTAGTCCATAAAGTAACCTTTCTTTGCAGACTGACACAAGTTCAGCAGTGTCCAAAAAGCCACCCGATACCAGCCAGCGACACTCCGGGCACGGCCTGCACAACCCCTTCTCCGCCAAAACATCCACCGCCCACTCCACGGATATCAAAACAGCGGGTCCCAACAAGTTTGACAAAAATCGAGTCACGGACAACTCGGGCCCTGCTACATCAGGTAAGGTCAACCCGACTCCGGTCAATTCATCCATGACCGCATCGGCTACGTCATCATCAACAAAGTCCTCGAATTCCAATAAATTTTCCACCTCTGATAATTCAACTGGTGTCTCAGGGAAATTTGGTTCTGTGGATAAATCAACCGCGTTGTCTACAAGCAACTCTACTTTGTCACATAGTTTGTCGTCGAATTCGGCGAGCATTTCATCGCACCGCGCGGTCCCATCTTCACTGCCAAATACCACCCGTGTCAGCAGAGAATCACACTCTTTAACTGAATCAGCAGTGTCGCCTGTTGCTCCATCAAAAGTCACTTCTTTCCATGACGTTCCCATTGCGGCGGATTCGATTGCTATTCCGAATGAAACATCAATGTGTTCCGATGTTCCGGATGATTCCACGCGGAAGAAACGCCGCGCTCCGCAACCACCGCCGCAGAACTCCGCATCCCAGCCTTCGGCTACTTCTTCTTTTGCGCAGAACAACGTGATGCGTTCTGATTCGCTGGCGAGTTCGTCCAATGGCGGGCAGGGTCATCATTCGAAGTCGAGCTCGCGTTCTAGCGGATTTGGGGATGCGTCTTCAAATGTTTCGCCAGTTGGAACGGAAGTACGGCGCCCTGTGATTGGTCGGGGGGCGTCGCCAGGGGGCGCGGAGGCGCAGGGATTAGTTCAGTCCATTCAGGCGTCGAGTCCGGTTAGTACTGGATTGGAGGGGGAAGGGGGGATGAAGGGAAAACGCAAGGCTCCAACTCCCCCAGGTGAGAAACCAGCTTGCTGTATTTTTTGTCTTTCTTAGCTTAGGTGTGCTACCATTTTGTTAGCAAACCAAAATGTCAAGCTTTTACTTGTTACTTGTTGATGTTTTTAATGTGCTTGGTGTGATCGAAAAAAGTTTTTGTCACTATTGTTAATGTGCTGTTAACATTCGATGGAAATTGTGTAAGCTGGGATCCTTTTTTAGCATTTTTTTTCCGTGTCAGACCTATAATTAGATTCTAGCTGAAAGAAGAAGAAGAAGAAGACAAGGAAAAAGAAGAAGAAGAAGAAGACGGATAATAATAGGCACAGCTGCTTTGGCAATTAGCGACTGGAAGAAGAACGTTTACTATGACGAGCAAGGTTGACAACGCTAATAAACTCTACAAATGCATGACAACAACTGGTAAGACATAATTATTTTGTTCTTCAGAGTGCGCGCATCCAACGAGACATCACAATGACGCTGCGGCAACGTCGCATTCTCCTTTTTTTCCTTACGAAATTGCAGTAGCGCCACATATACTAGTAGCAGCGAATAGCATAACATTGTTGCTATTTTGGAATTAGCCCCTAGTCAGATATTTGAGTTCGAAAGCATTTTGCAACTTTGCGACGCGCTTTGCGACTTTGTGACTTACTTTGCTACTTTCCGACTTAGAATGATGGTGCTATTTAAAGGGCTTTTTCATAGTTTTCTGCACTATAATGTAGCAAAACTATGTATAACTAGTATTAATAAATGAGTGAGATACATTTTCTCTATCACAGCGAACACGTCACCGCCTCTGCAATCTCCGACGGGCGCTGCCTCCACCCAATCGCCGCAGCCAGAGGGCGCCACAGTCACGGTCACAGATTCGCCCCCCAATTCCTCAGTGACTGACTCTTCCGTTTCGAACGGAGCGGGATCAGGGGGATTCGATCGTCGGTCAGAGACGAGCAGGTCCGATTGCTCGTCGGAGCACCGCGTGACGTCACAAAGGTCGTTATGCACTAATGAGGTGACGTCACAGAGGTCGTCAACAAGGTCGTCACGCGCTGATGGAGCGCTCGACGAATCCAGCGCTTCGGGTAAGACAAAATTTCCAAAATTGGAAAAACAATTTATATTCTTTGTTTCTGACATAGTGCGACATAGAAAGGACAAAAAAGGATAAAACTCCCTCGGAAGTCCACAAGCGCTGGTAAAAATGGCCTTAAAAATCTCTCCGCGAGTCATCTATCCAGTCGATAGCCAGTTTTTGTTGTTGCTGTTGTTCTTCATTGCTGTTGCTCTTTACTCAAACAAACGTCAATTTGTATAATAATAAATACAGAAATGAACGCTGTATTTAAACGAAGAAATCTGCATTATCTGTGTTTCGCTATTTTGGTTTTAACATTTATTATTTGCCTACTGTATATTTAAC
This sequence comes from Chamaedrilus cognettii, assembly GCA_034695025.1. NCBI lineage: Eukaryota > Metazoa > Annelida > Clitellata > Enchytraeida > Enchytraeidae > Chamaedrilus > Chamaedrilus cognettii. Next base: position 12,266 of record JAQIWG010001324.1, read on the forward strand.
GTGGGTGTATATTTATGCATAAGATTTTGCTCTAATTCTATTTTTTTCCTTGAATGCTTATGTGTTGCGTTGGGCAGGAGGCAAAGTCGATATTTCCATTCGCAAGATGGCGCCGCTGGAGCTGGAAACAAGCTCAGCCGTGGTATCCAGACACAGCTCCGGGGATTCCAATCCTTCTATCGTGGGTACGACGAAACAAGAACGGTTCAAGGAGAACGACTTTGTGTCGCGTACAAGCGCGCAACTGGGGATTGTTGACGATCATCGAGGTTGTGTTGACACGAGTGTGTTTGAGGAGCAGCGTGATTCCATGTCTGCACAAGACTCATTGCCCTATTCGGCGCAGAGTTGTGCACACGATTCGAACGGTGCACAGGAAAATTCAGCACGCAAATCTCGCGCAAATCGTTTCTCGAAAGAGCAGAATGTAGAGCCAAGGCTTTGCTTTGACCGACAGATTGCGACAGGAGAACAAATCACAGGGAGTAGTCAGGATGTTGATGATTCAAATCATATTGGGAGCCAGTCGTCCAATTACAGAGAGAGCCAAGCATCCATTTACAGAGACAACCAGCCGGCCAATTACATGAGAAGAATCTCATCAGAGAATAGAAATGTAGGATCATCTGATGGACGAGGTACGTCGTCACAAGATCAGGGAACAACTGGTGATGGAATGCCAAAAGGGATTTCAATGGTGAAAAAGTCGGAAAAATCAAAATTTAACGCTGATTCGTCATCAAGCAGTGTTACCACAAGCCCAAAAATTTCTGTCAAATCTGAGGGGACTAATGCCGAGCCGGTAGCTGTGGCTAAAAAGTTTCCAGAAGATTCAAAGATCGATGCAGCTGTTCCAGTATATGCCAGCCTTCGAGAGGTGACACAAAGGCGTTCAGGTGGACGTCCGGAGGCGACCTCTGTGGAGCGTTCAAAGAAATATCCTGCAGTTTCTCCGGCAACTACGAAGAATTTTGCAGCAGTGACGAAATGTGATGCGAGAGATCCTGCAGCGGAAGCGACCGTTGCGTCGGAAAGCAGTAAATCTGGAGCAAATGGAGAAAGATTTTCCAACGACAACTCCGCATTATATTTGGGACGTGACGGCAAGGAATCTTTTGGGCATGACGGAAAAGGATCTTTTGTAGAGAGGAAGATGAAGTTGAAAGACGAGACGGATTTAAATATTCCGTTTTCTACCGATCCAGAAACTGCCAGTTATTCCGGTACAAAGACGAACGAGAGCAATACGTCTTCAAGGGTTCCAATTGAGATGAACACTTGCAATATCCACAAAGCATCTCCAAATTCAAACCTAATTGCTACGAGCATACAACCCGTTACTTCGACAAATTTTTCAGGATATGTCAATCAAAATGTCACCCCCGATAGAATCGTAAGTTCCGATCCCACCGAAGACTATTCCGGAAACTTCCGCGGCCTTCGTTCCTGGAACGCGCGCACGATGGAAGCAAACGAAAAACGGAGATCTGACAACTCCGCCGGGACAGATTGGTACGAACCGCAGGCGGCACACACTCCGGGCATTTCCGTACAAAAACTCGCTTGTAGGCCTCTTTCCGCTGTTATTCCAGGGGACGATACACTAGCGCACACGCCACCGGACATTCCGGTTATCAAATCTTTCGCGGAGAAAGACTTCAACCAATCTGCGAAATCAGCGACGCTGATTCCTTTCGGAGTCCGTCAATACGGAGAAAGTTCCACCGCGGCCTCCGAAACCAAGTTTACAATGGAAGAAATCATTCAGGCGAAGACTTCCCTTCGTCGCACTTCCTCTGGGATATCGCTAAGCTCAGATATCGCCGATTCGGAAATTTCGTCGCCGATTTCCGATGCGTTGTGTGTGCAGGAGAAAAGTCTGCCGCTAGCCAAGCTGCCGAGTTTGACGCACTTTTGCGCCAGGGGATTTTCTACGCTTCCAAGAGCTACAAATGCAAGCTCTAAACCTTCGACCTTTGCGTCTTCCACCATGCCTACTCAAGTAAATGGGAATTCGTTCCCTAAGGGAATGAGTTCGGTGGTGGGGGTGAAAGTTGGTTTGCGGGCGGGAGACAATTCGCTGACGAGGCACCAGGAGCAGTCGGGGGACCCTCGCGATGGATTGATGAAGGAAATTCGGGGGGCAGCCGGGGGGGAGGGACTCCGCAAAGTGAGCGCTCTGATATAGGCCTAATCTATTTTCGTTCCCTGTATGTTGAAACGGACTCTAAACTCATTATTTTTATTTTTATTTTCTATACTATTTCGCTTCTGTTTAAACTGGTATTCAACAATATTATGTATTGATTCTTGCATTCTTATTTGAGTATTCGGTTGCAGGTTTTATTGATTGAGTTTTGTTTATGCCATTCCGCATAGTGATACACCTTTGTAAATTTTATTTACTTAGCTAATATATCTATGTTGTTAAGACGACATTTAAACAAAAATTAATTGCATCAGATTTAACTATTTTTAAACATGCCATTATGAATTTTTAGCAGTCTGCGCATTTAAGAAAAAAAATTATTCTTTTTGTTTCAGGTTCCCGCTCCCAGTGAAGACAGAAGCCGATTGGTGTGAAGCTATAAATTTAATCAAATACCACCAATTTGAGGATGTGAGATTTTTAAATCCCGTCTAAATGTAAAATCTTGCGAGTCTGGTTCGTTTTGCATGATTAAATAATATCCGCATTACGAGAAAACAAAAAATTAATGAGAGTTAGAATTGAAGCATTTAGCAAACAAAAACGCATAAGAGCTAGTTCTTTCTGCTAATTTAAACTGGGACACTAACATTTAACGTTTAAAATTGAACGAAAATAGTCTGCTTTTACATTAGTCAGGGTTAATGCGTCATTGCGCTGTTAGAAATGTTGTCAGTATTAAATCACGTTGAAATCATTGTGATTATGTTTAAAATGTTAAACGCACGTTATCATGTTTTCGTTGGGGCCGAATCAAACACGTTATTTTTTCCATACGTTCACTTTTGAACACGCACGCGTGTTTTTTCTGTTTTCGTTTTGCGACACGTTTTCGTTGATTTAGCTTTACGTATTATAAACAGTTTATGGTTTCGCTGATAAAGCGTTATTTATTGCTAAACCTGAACAGTTTATGGTTGCCATTTGCTATAGGCTATTGCTGCCTTTACGTTTGCAAAGCACGCTAATGTCAAGTTGCCTAAATTTTCTTTGAGATCAAGATTAAGATCGAGTCATAGCTGACCAATCAGCGCTCTTGAACTATTGCAAAATTAAGATCCAAATTTGGTTCACGCTCGCTGATTGGTCAGTTGGGACCTTGGACTCAGCAGGTATTTATACGATCCATCATTGGTTTCATGATCTGCCTGGTTTAAATTGTTCATTTAAGATCTGATTGAGTTACAGTACACTGCTGATTGCTGAGTATTTAAACTTTTTTGGTTTTCGCATGATTTACATTTTTATTCGCTGAAATTCTGTAAAAGAAACTGACATTGTAATGTTACGGCTAACGATTCTCTATTAAGCACATATCTTTAGTGATTTTTGTTTTCCGTTTGTACAATTTTCGTATCTAATAATTTTCTGGACTTCTTTTGTACTTTTTGTGGTGTGAAAAAAGCGAGCTGAGCGAGAAGGAAAAAAGCGAGCTGTGAAAAAGCGATGGTCATGAGAATAATATTGTATCTTTTGTAGTACTGCTTGTGCTGTACATAGAGCAAGTAATTGTTCAAGAGAATGATATATCTATCTTACAATCACGATACTGTGCTATGTTACAAACTGTCTATAACGTTTTCCGCATTGCCGCTAATGCCTTGTCTTGCCTCTTTGTCTAATTTACTAGAGGCTGTACTATGGAGGAGTCCAAGCAGAATGAATTGAAGACAAAATCCTAAGTTAAACCTAACCCTGATCTCTATCCGCACCCAATAGCAGCCGCAGCGTAGCAGCAGCTGCTATTGTTATACATGAAACTTTATTCGCCACATTGGACCCACGAAAAATCAACATCAATAAAATAAAGGGAAAAAAATAAAAATCAACATTAGTCAAATGTTGCTATGGTCGTAGCCTCGCATTACACTTTACGTGATACATTTTGATCTTTGTTCTATACTTGGATTCCTTAATGAATATTCTCTTCTGTCTAAGTTCAAAGTGCTAGTCTGGCACACTGCAGAGCCGTAGTAGCATATTATATTTATTATTTAAAACTGTTTACTATAAATATAATAATATAGAGCCCGATTTATAGAATATTTGTGTTCATCATTTGATTATAATACGTATTGTTATCATATCGTTATTTTGGTTATAGTTTATTTATTGTTGATTTTTGTGCAATTACAAAAATGTCACTTCTGATACAGTACATTGTAAGTCAAAGCAAAATTGTATTTATCCCTGTAATAGTTTCACATATTGATCTCTGTTAATGATATTGTAGATCAAGTTATTAATCTGTGTTAAAAAGGTTCTATAAGTCTTTAGACTTCAGGCCTTATTTGATTTACACAATTTTTTCTGTTATAATTTAGCACTAAAATCTGAAATTGTACACCCGGTATGTTACTTATTGATTAAGCGATGAATTGTAAATAAATTTTCAATACTGCTATATAGCCTGTAATTAAAAAAATGCCTACAGTTGGACGCCCAGAAAATTAAGCTCTTGTTTCTGCTCCGTCCTTAATCACAAATCATTAACTTTAGTTTTGAAAACTGTTTTAAAATCTATTAGTTTTTAAATAGGCACGCTGTTCTTTTTGCTTGCGTTATCACATTATAGGGCTTTATTGACTTTATTTAATTAAGGTTATTTGCTGCTACGCTTTATTTATGATTATTTTCCAATCATGATTCTAGAATAGTTCACATATTTATGGTATAAAATATATCACACTGGAATAGTATATACTATAGCAAAATGTATAATGACATAATTTTAACAAATTCTCAATGATTGTGCTGGTACAGATTCAGATCGACTGTAAATGACGCTAACATCGATATTGTTGCTACGATTGTTTCGACGGAAGTATAGAAAATTTATTTCGTACAATTGTCACACTGGTTATTGTTCCCGTTGGGCATTGTATGCGTTAGTGTTTGCATTGAAGCTCATTACTAGCACCGAATTAAATAGTGTAAACGCTTACAAATGTTTCACATCGAAATAATCAAACGTAACTTTATCGCGGCTTCGTTCATGTAACTCGTACATTTTGCTTTTTCCCCCCAAATTTATTTATTTATTTTATGGTGAGAATCCTTTACTGCATTGTAATAATATAAGCTACAATTATTTAACTTAAGCAGTATTACTATTGCTTAAGATTGTAGTTAATGTAGGAATGAATTTGTATTTAAGAATTTGCATTGTTGGTGGGATCCAGATTATGGGCCTTGGTTCCCCGATACCCGATAAAAAAGTTACCCCCTCCCACTAATATTGTAAAGGGGGGGGGCTGAATCTAACTGGGCGGCCACTGACTCACCTAAGCTCACCTAAGCCAGGCAGCAACTTGACCATCAACTAAGCTCCCGTTGCCAGGCAGCATCCTGGCAATCGGCTAATCGCAAAGGTCTCGTAGCCAGGCAACAACTTGACAATCAGCTATAAGCTCTCGTTGCCAAGCAACAAATTATTTGAGAATCTAGAGTGCCGGCCTTGAGGGGGTGGGGTGGGGGGATCAAAATTGTGTGTTCTGCTGATGCAGCACCGTCTTTTATTTAGCCCATCTATTTAGTCCATTTATTTATCCCTTTTATTTAGTCCTTTTATTGAGCCCTTTTATTGAGCCCTTTTATTGAGCCCTTTTATTGAGCCCTTTTATTGAGCCCTTTTGTTCAGCCCTTTTGTTCAGCCCATTCCTGGATTCGATTGTGCAATAATTCCTGTGTGCACTTAAAGCCTCAGCGGAGATTTATTTTGAGCGACCTGTATAATTATGTCGGCACAACTATCAGCAGGCAGGCCTGTATAGTAAGGCTATATGGCAGCGGAGAGACATGATTCATAGATTCTCACCATTGGCTGTAAACCGCACAGGAAGCCGCAAAGTGGCCGTTCCGGGTCGAATTTTTCTGAGGGGAAGGTTTAAGTCCCTCTCCAGGAGTCTTACAGATGTCATCTGAAATATTTTTTGCAATTTCGTGCAGTAGCCTACTCACCAGCGGGTGAGGGGCACGGGTGAGGGGGGGGGGTGAGGGAATGAGGGGGGGCAGGCGAGAATAAAGGCAAAATATTAGTAACTTCACAAATTGATTTCATAAGCTAGCTCAACAAATTTTCGTATCCACTTTTAAATCACGTTCTGAAAAAGGGGGTGATTATCCTCACTGCTCCTCCTGCTCTGCCGGAATAACGCTCTTGACGGCGACGGAAGTACCAGCGGGCTGGCTAGGGGCTTAAGTTTGGAGACTGGAGCGTTCTGAGGCCTGATCGCGTGCTGCAGCTGCAGTCATAATCATTTTGAACTCAGCACTCGTAGCTGCTTCATCTCTTCTAGACAAAGCATAGACGTTCTATTTCTTGAGACCAGTAACACTGACGTCTTGTCGAGATGCAGTTTCGTGAAATGATCGCATTCGCCGGTCTCATCGTCATCCTGGGAGCTTTCAACGGCGGTACGCATCGTGACATTGTTGAAAGTTTCTTGCGCTTCTGCAAAGTGTGTTTGCAAGAGCTAAGCAATTATATACATGGTCTATGTACGGTAACGATTTATCTTCGATAGTCATGACATTGTAGACTATTCACATGATGCAAATCGAGATGAATAATTATAGGAAGAAGTGTTCGTCTGTGCCTGCCTAACCTCTATACTAATATCTAAAAGCCATTAACAGAGGAAAAATTAGGCTAAAGTTTCACACAACCCATAAAACTGAAACATTCTAGTCCACAATGTGTGCAAAATGTAGCGTTCCGCAGGATGGGCCTATACTCGAAAGTAGGCCCATACTTACAAAGAACTATCGAAGTGCTCTGCCATGCGGTATTATTTTGAAGGCGCATTTTGTGGCTCATATTCTGATGCTTCTCAGTGATTGGGTGTAGTCTGTATTGAGCGCTATAACTGCAATTGTGAGCAGTATAACCTCTTTTTCGCCGGTTGCTTGTGTTTTTGCTGTGACCTGTCGTTGTGTCTGCACCTCGTGTGAAATAAAGATTATTTCTCTCTCTAGTGTGCTGCCGCGTGGCAGGTCCCTGGCATTCACCTTTTCCACTCCCATCTCCTCTCCTCGGCCCTTCTTTTCAGCACTCCATACGTTTCCTTCCCAATCAAATCGTCAATCATTCCTATTCGCTTTCTTCCCGGCCTCCTCTTTCCTTCAATTCTTACATCCATGACGATTTTCATTAGTCCCTCCCCATTCATGATATATCAAATCAAGATATAGTAAGCCATTACGACCAATACCGATTAAATAATAATTAAATGTGGTGCAGTTCGTGCGGGATGTAACTTCGACGTGGCCGCGAGGCCCTGCTTCGAGGCGATGTCCCGCGGTCAGCCGCAGGAACGTCGCGTCACCCTGGCCGTCATCCAACAAGCATTCTCCGAGGGCATCGACAACACCTGCACGTGAGTTGAAGAGCACACACTACACTGTTTGTTTTTGTTTTTTACACTTTTGTATGGATTAAAAGAGATATAGTAAAATCCATAGCGCTCTTACAGCATTTCTGGACGAGTATATGAAGGGCCGGGGAACAAAGAATTGGCTTACAGCCCAGAGCTCTCCGGACGAGTCGTAAAAGGCGACTGTGGAAGGGGAAGCGGTTCTGTGTCGGCTCTCTTATGCAGAACCGGACTGTAGGCCTATATAGTGCTTGTGCTACGCACGGTCCCTAAACTACGAAAAGAAAAACAAAACAGTTTAATGAAAATTACGCAGTTATTTGCAACTCAAAAACAGTAGCTTAACGCCAGTTCTGTCGTCCGCAGCAAGCTGCGTGAGATGGCGCGCTGTGTGGACAATGCGACGCGAGACTGCGACCAGGGACCGAGCGTGCTGAGGACGCGCTACAGCAAGATGGGGTCTGCTATCGACTACGTCTGCGTGATGAAGCTCCAAGGTATATATAGACTGCAGGGGAGATCTTTCTTCCTCAGTGTTCTTTTATTTCTTCTTCAGTGTTCTGCCAAATGGCAGGTCTTTGATGTTTAAACCTTCCACCCTAGCCGATCTTCGGCCCTTCTCTTCATCTCTGCATGTATACGATTCCTTTCATAGCACGCACTGCTAAATAGCCAAGCTGTTGCTAAATCACTAATTTTTTATATCTTTTTTCTTCTTTACTTAGTGTTCTGCCAAATGGCAGGTCTTTAGTGTCCAAACCTTCCACTGTAGCCGATCTTCAGCCCTTTTCTTCATCTCCGCATTTGATTCCTTCTCAAGCAGGTCGTCTATCATCCCGATGCGTGGCCTTCCCGGTCCTCTCCAGGGGCGTAATCAGGATTCGTTGGTGGGGTGGGGGGTTGAATAGCTTTGTACATGTCTACTAGATTTTAACTTCGAAACGAACTCACGAAGGGGGTGGAGGGGGGTGCTGACAGAACTTTTTGGGCGCCACATCATGTCGATCGATCCTATTCTATCCAACACGCACATTTTGACACCGCTCATTGTTACACCTGAAAATGTTTTATCAACTTTATTATTGCCAATAACAAGTTTTTTATGCTGGTTGGGGGGGGATGCATCCCCCGCACCCCCCCCCCCTGGATCCGTCCTTGGTCCTCTCTTCCCCCTCCATTCTTCCCTCCATCATATCTCTCAGCATGATCGTGCATAATACATAACGCTGTGACATCTGGGTATTTGGTTAAAAATCAGATCCCTACATCATAGAAATATCTCAAAAATTAACGAGTTCTTGTCATTGATGTCGTAGAGTTCAGAGACCACAGTGCGTGCGTGAGTTCAAACAACATGAAGACTGGCATGGACACCTGTCAACATATCCTAGACAGCACCTCCACGCCCTCTTGCACGTATGTTGGACATTGGCAGTGATACCTGTAATATGTAGTCTGTGATATCTTGATCATCTACATCGTGTTCCCAAAAAAACCAAAACCTCTGGCGCTAAACGAAGTGGCGTTGCCAATGTGTCACATATTTCTATTAAATTTACAGACATTAACAATGAGCTAGCGTTGATCAAATTTCAATTACAATTGTAACGTAGTATTGTTTACTAATATTGCAAATTCCCTAATGCACCTTTCACACAAAAACATTGCCTATGAAATTTGTTCTGTTTTTTTGCAACACCCTGTGCGTAATTCATAAGCGTTATGATTTAGAGATTTTCAAACTATTGGCACAAAAGTCCACCGTTCTGTGAGATTACGAGAGTTTTTTTTTAGCAGATCCTTTTTGTGTAACACTTCTCTGTCCGAGGGGGGGGGCGTGGGGCGGGGGAGAGGGGGGAGGCGCAAGCCTCGGCGGAGATATGATACAGAGACCGAGGTGCAACGCAGGGCATGGCGCAGTCTATTGGGGGAGTCTCAAAATTTCCCCATAAAGGGTTCAAGATGTTGTTGCTGTTGTTATAACCGCCTACGGGGATGTGGTGATGCCCCTTTGCACCAGCTGATGATCGCTTGAGGTGGTTCCACCGTAGACTGGTGAACGTCGTAGGAGCACTTGTGGCTGGCGAATTTAAACCACCCTTGCCTTGTTTTTTTCTACACCTCGGCATTACTGACGCAATTCGCCCGGCTATAGTTATTCCAAAGTCCCGTTTCTTTGAAGACCCACTATAATGGGGTGCGCAGTGGCAGTTTGGCTAACGGACACCACCCGGGGCCATGTCTAGGGGCCAGCTACCACTAGGGGCCAGCTATCACCAGGGGCCAGCTATCACTAGGGGCCAGCTACCACTAGGGGCCAGGCCGCCTGACAATATCACGGAGGGCCAGGTTATATCACTATAGCACCAGGCTACCACTAGGGGCCAGGTTTTAGCTCGGAGCCTCAGCCAGGCTAGTCTACAACCCTGGAATTCAGAAACGGGAAATAGAAGCTCTGTTGAATGTTGAGCCACGCTGCCACGGGGCGTGTAACAGGCGTTAATTTGAAAATAATTGCTTCGGTGCAGATCAATTAGCAGAGTTCACGCCAAAGTCTCGGAAGCTGAGCCTGTAAGAGCTGGTAGCTATCAGCGAAAGGTCGAGTGTATGAGTCGAAAAATTACCAGATGTCAAGGCGAGGCTGAGCCTATACAGCTAGCAACGGACTCACTGCAATAGACTGCTTAAATTTTTATCCTATAAGATAAGCCATAAATTCAGAGATCAAAGTCAAGTATTTGGAGCAAGTTAGCGACAATATTCACTAATGATCTGGTCAGATCAAGCTAGACACGAAGCGTGATAAGTAGTCCTTGGATCAATTTCAAGATTTTAACTTCTCTCAGCGTTCTATTATAAGGGGCCATGCCCAGATATCCTAATTCTGAGGCTACAAGGCCACAGATTTAGAGATTTAAGAAAACAAAGCCAAGATTTAACATTCCTAACGGAAATCAGATTCAGAAATTCAAACCCGGAATCGGATCCGGGGCTGGGATCTAGTGTCCAATTAAATTCAAGGGCGGAATCTATTGGCCTAGTTCTAAATTCTGATCTCAGTTTCACAATCCTTGATCGAGTTGTTACGTGTGCCAAAGAAAACTTTAACTTCGCTCCGGTGGCCGTTAATTTTGCTTCAATTGTGTAAAGCTTCATTAGTAAAGTCCGCGCTAGCCTAGAATCGGACAACAGTAATGCGTGTCGCAGGAAGTTATAGAATTTGGACTCGCTGGAGACCGGAGTGTATTTGCTTTACGTAGACGTCGATTTGTTGACTGCCCATAGGCTTGATTATAAAAGGATTCAAGCCGTTCCAACAGGTTTCGATTAGCGTACGGTTGTTTATAAACAGTTGCCCGCTGCAGTCGTTCTAGACCGCCGCAGTTTCTTTCATAGACTCGAGACCGTCTGTCACAGCAGCTGGACCAGTTTGATCGTGAGCATCGAGGGTGGGAGCACATTTTCAGACCTGGGGTAGAAACGTACTAGAATGTAAAACACGGGAAAGAAATTGGCTGCAGAGTAAAAAACTATTTTCGAATAATTCGTAAGTATTGTTACCCCCCGCCCCCCCCCCCCCCTCTTCCCGTCCGGTCGTGGGTTGTGCACAAGACTTAGACTAACCCTACTTACCCCATATACTTCACCTCACCTGTCGTTATTTCTTTCGAGAGTCGGTTTTTGACTATTATAGTCCCCCCCTCCCCACCGTCAAAAGCCTTCTGGGGCCGCTATAGTTGTAGCCTACAAGTAGTTTGAAAGGACGACTACTGAACCTGAATGAGAAGTTCTTGCGCAGTAATCGGTAAGCAACCAAGCAGCGCAAGTTTGGTTGTAGCCTACGCTGAGATTCAAATACGGACTGAATCACCGCACCCTTCCCTCCCCCCCCCCCTTTTACTCTAATCGTTTGAATCCCCGTGTAGCCGGTAGCGTGTCCGCAAGCTTGGAACCGCTCTGGTGACGCGGCTGGGACCCTAGACGCTCGCGCTTCCGGCTCCACAGGTGGCAGCACTGGTAGCGGCTGGAGACTTTTGTTTAGAACTCCGGGCGCCAGGGCGCTGACAGATTGGATGCAGCTGTGGTTGTTGTCGCGAACTGTGTGTAGATCAAATCTCTTCATCAATGCTGATTAGAACTGAAATGGCACATGGCACATGGCTGGAGGGAGATTGTACATGAAGAGTGTTTGGAGATAGACAGCAGAGTGGATTAAACTAACTTTGCAGGCTTTTATTGGAGGACACTCAATGGTGAAGTTTTTCCTTTAGTGGCCAATGAAATATGGAAATCCATTATGTCAATATCTTAGACCTAAGCCAGTAAGCCCTGTGATTGAGCCGATGGGGTCTCCTATACTATCCTTGTAGTTAGTTAGGTCTTTGGGAGTTTGCATGGACCGTGTGTAGCAACAAAGACTATTCCCGTCCGGTTCTTGATACTTGATACTTGATACTTGATACTTGATACTTGATATCAAGCGCCTATAGCCTAACCGAGTTACCATTATGAACATGACAACTGCGCGAAGGCGGAGTTTTGGTTTTGGTTTCCTATATGATGCTAGTTTCCGTCTTATGAAAACATGGAGCTTGGTCTGGCTAATTCAGGCTACCACAGATCCTATTGAATTTTATTATTGCAGACGATTTAACTGGCATAATTATTATGCTGTAGGCTGTAGGCCTAGCGGGTGTCTGCCTGCTTCAATTATTTTCATGTGGATGTTTGTTTGGCATCGCCTTCCTGCACCATCCTATCCATTCCATAGCCCTGGATCAGGCGGCTTCTTGTTCCTATTCTTGAATGATAATAAAGCGTAAGTTGGCCTGATGGAATCAGCAGTTACAGGGCATGAATTGTAGGGGGGGGGGGGGCGGGGGCGGGAGGGGGTGTGGGGGGAGGGATTTGATATTGCTGAGTTTCAAGCTTTCCAGTTTTATAAATTGATTGTAATATTTTAACCTTTTATAGATTCCATAGACATTTTGAATTTTTGCATAGTTCTAGTTAGTTTTGATAATCGATCCAACCACCACATTATAATCTTGGGACTATGAAACCCACATTAACTTTATGAATTCAAATATAGTTTTAATTTGATCATTGCCAATCATTGGCATAAATTTGCTCTCAACACTTAATTTAAGGGGAGATTCAAAGTGAGAGAATAAATGGCTAGATTGGGGGACCTACATGCAGTTGCTATAATTGCACAAGCTCCAAATGACCTATTGGGGGGTTCAAACAGTGGTTTTTAAAATATTGGGGGTCCGACTACCTTGTAA
>JAQIWG010001325.1:0-25123 GCA_034695025.1 Chamaedrilus cognettii
AAAAAAGTTGCTGTCAGCATCCCCCCCCCCCGGCTCGTTGCTTGGTCTGTTAATGTTAATTATACAAATACTCTTCCTGACTTTGCCCCCCCACTCACTAAAACGTTCCGACATCCCTGCTAAAAATACGGAGAATTTTAAACATGATGCACAATAATTGTTGATATGTAATATAGCTTCATATTATGAGTTTTTATATCCTTTCTGTATACCGTTTGTTTGTACAGCATAAGTAATCAATTCTGTGATAATTCATTGCAATCTATCAGTGCTCATTTTTGATCCAATGTAAGATATACTGCAGTTCATTACAAACATATAACCATACAAACATATAAACGTATAAACATATAAACACATAAACATATCATAATGCACGCATAAGTAATAATAATAACTATTACAGCTTACCGAATTTTTTTTGCAAACAAAGCAACACCAACTGCAATCATAGAATGCGCCCAGTTCGTTACATAATAGACGGGAGTACCTTAGGAGAGAAAATCTGAGTTTTCCCAAGAAAGTTGGGTTGACATTGATAGTACCGGCAGTCATAAACTCATCATTATTACAAGTTAAGAAATATGGTAAAGTCAATGATAAAGAAATTTAGAAAGCCTTGAAGCAAAAAACGTGCTAACTACGGTAGAGAAAAGCATTGGTTCTTCGACAGACACTTTTCCTCACTACTCCCTCGATCACTTTCACGCTAGGCTACTCCTCACGACGCCCCGTCAGGTTTGCGTTCTTGCCGATTTTTGGCAGGCCTTGCTTCCTCTCCCTGCTGCCCCCATCTCTGCGCCCCACCTCTTTCCGCCTCACCTCCCCCAGCACCCCCGAGTCCAGGTACCCCAGGCGGCGCGCGTTGCTGAGGACGGCGAACCTCGCCCGGTACCCGACCTCGAGCCGCCTCGCCTCCTCCAGGTCCAGGGGGAAGCGGGCGCGCTGCCGGCCCAGCGCCGCGCCCTGGGACTCAGCGGCCTCAAGCCGCGCCCTCGCCGCGGCAACCTGCGGGGATAGCAGCAACCCTGGATGCAGTCTCCTACATTTTTCTCAGAACAATTTATCAATTTTAGCTTTATTTAAGGTAAATAAGTCTAACAGTAGCTGCTGCTTCTGCGAGCATCCTAAATGAGCATCATAACTAAAGTTTATTAGATCATTGAAGATCAACAATTTTTTTTAAAATTACATCACACAAATTTGCTCTAAAAGTCAGGTTTCAACATGCACAATCTGACATTGATTCAGCAAAATTTTGATTCAAATTCCGATGATGAATTTTGCAGAGAACAAGTTTAAGTTTTCTTTCCGACTCCTTGCCAAAAACGCTAAAAATATTGAACGATTTTTTAAATATTTGTGCAATAACAGCGAGTGCTGTTCGCCCCAATGACTCCAGGCCCAGTCACGCGGCATGCCCTCCTCACCTGTTTGTCACGACGCTCCCCCTCCAGGTGTAGGCTTTCCCTCGCTGCCTCCACCTGCCCCCTCAGCTCCCCCGAGCGGCGCTGCTTCCTCCCCAGCTCCCCCTCCGCCTCCCCCATCTCCTGCTCCACCCTTGCCAGCCTCTCCTCCACGGCTCGGGTCATCATGGAGCAGGGTTCAGCTCCAAGGATCCCCAGGACTCGAGCCCTGGTGTTCAAGCCCCCCTGGCGCTCCATCAAACTCTGCCCGCTCAGTGTGACCAGAGTGGAGGCCGTGGCGAGCAATGAAGGGGAAAGATCGTCGGGTTTGATACTTTCTACATCTGGGCACGTCGTGCAAGGACTGTCAGCGTAGCGAGTGAAAGCTCTCTGCTCGATCATCTCTGTGTTTACGTTGCGGCTACCCACAGCCTTGGAATGTGGAAAAAGCATGGCGTTGTTGAACCATATTTCATCGTTCACTGCATGCTCCATTTCAAGATGCACTTGATAATCTACTTCACGATAAGCTTCATTATCTACTTTATGGTCCACTCTATCATTCACTTCATGATCCACTTCTTTACTCACTTTTTCATCCACTTCATGATCCACTTTATCATCAACTTTATCCTCCACATCCCCGCCATGCTTGTGTTGCACAGCCCCGTAGAGCTCCAGACGCATGCCCTCTCTCTCCCCCTCCACGCTGCTCGCAGGACGCCTGTAGTTGGCGCTCACAAAGGCCGTCACTCTGTCGACGAGTTGACGGCGTAGTAAGGAGCTCTGGGCTGTGCGGTCCTCGACCTTCGTGAGGAAGAGCCTCGCGGCAGCGATGCGCCGCATCCACACCTCCTTGACCACCTGAGACATATTGACTACACATAGCTCTGACTCGATACTATTCGACTGTATCCCTTGTGCTACTGTAGGCCTATGCTTGTATTTCGCTGCGTGTGCTTGGTTCACGTGATCATTGATGATTCTACGCTTCGTGCGCGAATAAAAGATATATTTAATTATTTGAATGCGGTAGCCAGATATGCTTAGCTTACTTGTAACATAACCCTATAGATTGTTGGCCAGCTGCTGTCAAAACTTTCATGTGCTACCGTTCAAGCGATGAACTCAGATCCGAGATCATTAGGCCTGCGCCATTCAGCCAATCAGCGCAGTGAGAAATTAATCTGAGATTTAGCCTATTTCACGCGAGGCGATTACGAGACGATTACAAAAAGCTTTCAATAATGAGCATTAGTCTCCATTAGTAGGCTATCAGTTTTCACAGCAGTGGAAATGGCGTTTCTATACATGCACCTAGTCCCAGACCTCCCTACCTGCGTTCTCTCAGCCACCAGATCTGTCATGTCCACGCGTTCGCTCGTCTTCAGACGTTGTACGAGTGCAAAGTCCCTCAACACGAGCGCCGCGGCCTCACCCCTCACGTACCCCTCTATGTGCAGCGAGCAGCGCTGGGCCTGTAGCGGCAGCAGGGTCAGCGCAAACCAAGATAAACAGGAGGGAATGATTTAGCACCTATACTGCACTAGGCCACTAGTACTTTAATATCAAACATATATATTAACTAGGCATAGCCGACTGTCTATGCAATTTATTCTTGTAAATGCAAATTTTTCTTGTGGATGATTCACATCCACAAGAAAAAGTTGCATTCACAAGAACATATCGCATCCACACGAAGGGTTCACATCGAAAAGAAAAAGTAGAAAAATTAATTGAACGCTAGACCAAACTGAGTTGAGAGGTAGGCCCTGCCTGCAGTTCTACGGCGAGCTGGTCTTGCGCGAGGGGGTGGTGCTGCGCCAGGAAGGCGCTCAGTCGCTCAAACAGCCGCGGCCCCAGCGCCCGGCTCGACTCCAGCCGCTCCAAGTAGCTCACCACGCGACCAAAGTTGGACTTGTCCTCCTGCGCCACGGCATTGCAAGTTTATTTTTAAAATTCAAGCAGCGACACACGCAGAAAATAAATTTCACAAGGTAGAATGTACAATCGTATTTGTGTCAGGTGACCCCCCAGTTGACCCCTTTTGTGTCACGTGAAAACACAATATTCAACGATCAAACAAAAAATCACAGAGGCGGAAGAGCTATAGTAAATCTGGAAAAAAATTAGACTCAACGCATTCGAAGATGTGGCACTTAAATCGTGCGCACTGGCATGAGCAAAGATTCGTCGAATATTTAAAATTAAATTAAACTGAAACTCATGAAATACGTCCATTGGATTGATGGGATTATCACCACCAGAACAGCAATATGAACAGGGGATTGCATGAATGCTATCCTCTAGGATTTTCATTCAACAACAACAACAATACTTGTGTTTTTACGTTCTTACCTATGTTCTTACGTTTCTATAACAATATAATTTGCATTTACACAAAAATAAAGTACAAAACCTCAATATGAAGCAGCAAGAATTAAGTCTCACCTTGAGGTCGTGGATCATGTTGGAGGAGATGAGTCCACGGCTGGTCAGCTCCGTCACGGTCCGCTCGTCAAGTGTGACGGAGCGCGCGATCACGTGACGCTTCCGTCGCACGGCGCGCTGCTCCACAGCGTCCATACTCCACATGAGGGCGCTCCGCTTCCACCTGGGACTCGAGCCAGTGGAGGGAACTTGGATATGATGCGAGCTAGGGCTCATTGGTTTATTGTTTAACCACTGAGTGAGCAGGTCCACCACGTACGCCCTTTAGTCTATCGATGACAATCGTTGTGAATAGTTAGATTGTGATCAAGTTACATTGTAGTCTACAATTCTCTGTGCCGATCCAATGCCGTACATGTACTGTCATACTGAATTATGGAGAAAAGCCGTGGAAACTAGGATTAAGACAGCGCAGCGGCAGAGCCTACGTGAATATGAAACCGGTCTTAAGCCTATTTAAAAATCGATAATCATTAACATGTGTAGGCTATTATTGTAGTAACGATTAAACGAATCAAGTCGAAGTTGGTAGGCTATAGCGCACTATGTACACGTGTAAATGCACGCAGTATAATACCGAGAGGCGAGAGGTAATCCATGTCTGCTTAGCAGCGGCATGTCTCATACGTGTACAATACATTGTACATGTAGGTCGATGCTGGAGACTGGAATCATCATCAATAGCCAACCGACAACTTATAATAGAAGCGATGATCAGACTATAGCTGATCAGATTTGATAATGCTCAACGTTCTATTTTTATTACTTTTGGCTCCAAATATAAAATTAAAAAAACTTACAATACAGTAAAGCGGGAAATTTGCCTCGCATTTAGTTTTGGTGAATTTTTCGAATTGGTTAAACTTGTGAAAATGACATTCAGAAAATAGCGCTGCATCAGCCATATACAATGAGCAGTCCTCAGAACGCAAAACAAACGTGAAAATCTAGCGGAGCACAATTTCTAAGGGAGACAAAACCGTGACAACACGCAGCAAAAAATTTCATGTTATATTTGATCGCTCGACAGAGTGCTCCGGTCACGCTTAGGGCCTACATATGTTTAAACATTAATCACGTTGCACGGCCCATCAAGATGGTATTGCTTTCTTCTTTTAGACAGCTTCTTTACAAAGTCATCAGTAGATTTGACTAAGTTTTCTATAATAAAACGAATATTAATCAGTTTTTAGAGTCTAAACTTTGCTTGATCGCGGCGTTTCATACACATGTGTGTTAGCTATCTGACGCGCATCGACGTTCGTATCCGTTCTGTACTCCATGCCCACACAACTGTCCCTATTTCGCATGCCACCTGATATAGCGCTGTATCCAGACCCGTGGCCCAACAGATTATTGGACGACGTGGTGCTCTCCAACCCATCGATCTCTCCATCCGAGTCCGACCTACATTCAAACATCCGCGCCGCATGATCGCCTTTATCACGTCCTACCCTCGCAGTCACATCTGGGTCACCACCAGCTCTGCCGAGTGGTTCGAGCAATAGAGTATTACATTTGAAAGTTTTTGTGTTTTCTTGTGAACCGCTGCCCGTTTGATTAACAAATTTACCAGAAGACGACTCTAAATTAATTGCTGGAAGGTCATACCACTGCTCACAATGGCTTGCAGGATCCTCAGAAGTAGCAGCAACTGACACTGGAGGATCCAAGGAGCCTTTGAGTGACCTCAATCGACGCTTCATATTTGGACTATGAGATATCGAAGCGCGCATCAATGCGTTTAGCTGCCGACGCTTGCAGCCCCCACGACGCGTCGTATCTCCTTCCAAAGCAGCGCTGTGATTGGCTGCAGACGTCACGTGACTCGGGGGCAGCAGCGGTGACGTCAGCTCGACGTGCCGCGGCTCTGACGTCATGGGAAAGCGCTGCTGCGCATGCGCGGCGGCTTGCAGACTGCAGGCAGCTGATTGGCTGTCAGGGAGGCCGTCGTTAGACAGGGTGCAGAACGGTTTGGCTCGACGGCGTGCCGCTGAACTGTGAAAGCTGCGGGGATATCAAGAAACAAAAAACAAAATTTATAAATCCAGCCTGATTCAGATACAAGCCCCCCAACTCTTGGCTTAAACCCTAATTCAAATTTATCATTTTCTATCATGGAGATTAGTGATGAGGTTTTTAGTAGAAGGTAAATCAACACCGGCGCAGGCTATTTCAGGTTACTATTGATACAACCTCTGACTTTTGTACAGATAATTTTTGTAATTGGCCTTGATCAATTTTAACTTTCATAGACAGATACACAGAAAGGCAGACAGACAAAGAGAAGACAGACCGGTAGCAGATCGAGGAGGACACGACTAGCAGGAGCCCTCCCAGCAGCACGCCGCACGCCACACCGAGCGATACGATCGCCAGGATCGCTGCACAGCGACACACAACAGGGTCTAGGGTTCATCGTACTTGAAATATCCTTAGTGAAGTTCTTAAGTTCATGAACTAATTCTTCCTATTTCAATAGATTTATATTTGTCAAATTTAATGATTAAAATTCGTTAAATCTCATATAGTTTGCATGTAACGGCAATTCTGCCATCGTAGAATAGATACTCAGATTAAACACATGATTGTACAATGTACACCCATAGAATGGTCCTATCGTGTTACTTTTGCTGATACTAGGCTAGTGCTCAAGTTCTTAGGCCAGTCAGATATTGCAAGATCACTAATGTTTTAAACACGCAAAAAACTAAACTTATTTTTACCAATTAACTAGCAATGACAATAACAATTCACCAAGCCAGAAAACAACAAAGCATTTTGCGTATACCTCACAAAGCCAACCAACCAACACTCACCTAAATACATAAACCTACCACGCCTAGCTGTATAAAAATACGACAGGGAGCGACACCCCTCCGCCCTGTCCACTCACAGAAGGGAAAGGCGCGCTGCTGCCCCCCTTCGATCGTTACCGCTGCCGCCGCCTGTCGCTCGGGGCTGCACTTGCCCCCGCCACCCCCCACCCACTGCCCGGAGGAGTTACAGCGCATTCGCCAGGTGTCGCCAGTGGCGTTGCAACGTAGGACAGCCTCGCTGCCTTGGCGCCACAGAAGCGCGCTGCCGGGGGGGAGCGGGGGCAAGGGACACCCCACGCCTGCAGCGGGGAAACTGTCGTTTATATTCCTATTAGATCTGGATATAGCTAAATTCTTTAACAATGGAAAATTGGTTTACAGCCCAGAGTTCCCCAGGCATGTAGGCGACTAAACAAAACGGTTCTTTGCTTGTTGCTTGAACCGCACAGGATCCTTAAATCCCAAAACCAATTGACCGGTGGGCATTGCTCAGTTTAAAACATGAATTGAAAAATGATCATTCTTTACAAGCGGCTGGAGACAGTGCTGCGTCTGCACCCACCATGCCCACACTTATTTAAAAAGGCGTGGCCAGAGTTTTTAAAGTTTGTTGATCTGTTCGGTTTAAAGTTTTGAATTTGTTCTAAGTTGATTTAGATTACTAAGACGAAGAAATCTTACTTTCGTAGTGCAGCAGAAAGTAGATCTTGACGACTTTTGACACGAGCACCTCCACTTCAACGCTATTGGTCGCCGACTGGTAGGCGTGGCTACTGCGCGCCGACCAATCACATTCCGTCAGCGTCCTCACGTACCGCCCCTCCCTGATGATCGCCAGTTGGAAGCAGACTCGACTAGTTTCGCGTGATTCGCTGGCTGGCGCCACCGCTACGCGACCGTGAAAGTTGATGAGTGTGAGGTTGATGTGTAGTCCTGGAGCGGCCCTTAGCTGCCAGGGGCAGTCGGGCCCGCCCCGCCCCGTCTCCATGGTGACGGCGCTGGCCAAGTAGCCGGACTGGTCGGGGGCGGGAAGGGGGGTGTGGGAGATGCAAGCGTCCTCCTTGGAACCGGTCACCACTGAAGAGGGACAAAAAACTAAATTAGGCGCTTGTTCAGACCTGACCATGCTTAGTTTTGTAGGGAAAAGCGCGTTCTTTTGTTGCGTCAAACAAAATCACGCAACAAAGCGATCCGTGGATGTGTACGTGTGCCCAAAGTGTCCTATGGCCTACCAACTTGTGCTTTTTGTCCATGCTTTAATTGTGGCGCGCTTATATAAGCCAGGTCTAACGCTGGTCTACTGACGCGTTCGTCTTCAACACTACGCTACGATACTTTTAAACATCCTTTTGATTCTCAAAACGCCATGATCCAATTATTATTTGAGGATTTCTAACATCCAAAGCTGGCTTAAACACCCCGCTCTGAGCTAAGTTTGGCTCTGAAAATAGGAGTAGTGTTATGCCTGCTCTTTACACCACAAAAGTTGATCTTAAGGCGTATAGATACACATTTTTGTGTCAAATTTGGCTTTGAACAGGACAGATGACTAAAAATCTTATTTTTGGCATGCTACACCTACTTAACTTAACTCTGACCCCACATCTCCATTTTTAAGAGCTCAAGGACCATGACATTGTGCAGTAACAAAGACCATAGTTTTTACACTCCGGTTCAGTGCGGAGGGCCACGCACAGACCGCTCCCCCCTCTTTAGTCATCTTTTACAACTCGCCGGGGAGCGGTGGGCTGCAAACCAATTCTTTGTTCCCCGGCTTGCAGGAGTATCACTCACACACCTCGAATGTAGCCAGGGCTCACTGACCCGGGACGCAGGTGTAGCGCGCCTCCAGATAGGGCGTCAGGTCTCCCGGACACGGCTGGTAGCGGTGGTGCACGAGCGCCACGGCGAAGCTGCACGCGTAGAGCCTCCCCGAGCAGAATCCGTCCGCGAGGGGCAGCGCGTCCGCCGCGCACCCCCCCACATGCCCGTAGTCGCGCCGCGCGCAGCGCCCCAAGCGCATGCGGCCGTAGAGGGCAGTCACCATGACAACCACCTCCGCCTCCGCGCATGAGCCGTGGAACGTCTCGAGCTGACAGTAGTCACGTGACTCTGCGCGGCGCAGGGGGAAGTTAGGCATTAGGGTTGTCGAGCAGGGGGGTGAGGGGGTGTGATGGGGGTGGAACAAGCAGCATGCAGTAGAGAAATTGTTCTATTTACAGAATTTTGAATCCAAACTATTTGCCTATATGCTGTGGAGATAGGATGGAGATAGGATTGAACTGAGCCCAGACATAATTCTAGCTGAAATCATTGACCTAATTGCCTGCTAGAATCAAATCAAATATGAACCTGTATAAACGTAAGCCTCTATCAAATAAGTCAAATCAAATATAAGACAATGTCTTTATTGCATCAGGGGCGAACTGCATGACGTGTATAGCTAACACCAACATCTAGTTTATGTCATAAACTAGTTGACGCCAATAACTAGTTAACTCTAACATCCCGTGTCAATTGTATATCTAAGGTTACGTTGCATAGGCCCATTGAATTTTTTGTACCCCCCCCCCCCCCCCATAAAAGTGCAAGCCACGATACTGCATACCAGTGCTGGGAGATGCGTTGAGGGCGGCTGAGGACTTGATGGTCGACGGAAGGGTTGCAGCAGCAGGCTGCAGCGTGCGGCAGCGAACGAGCGAGCTGAGACAATAGAGGAGTAGGCCTAGGCTGCGCCGGATGAGTGCGCCGTCCATATGGGCCTATGGGCGCATGCGCTATAGCCTAAAGGTGGATTCTACAGACGTACCTTTACGCCGGCTAAGCAAAGTTCTTGCTAAGGAACGGAATTTAACTGCAGCCCTTCGCTGCCATTCGAAAAAATGCGAAATATGTTCATAACTAAAAATAATAATAAAATCTCCATAAGAAATGACGTTAATTTGAATGCAGTAACAACATAAATTATTTTGCTCGAAATCTATGACGTCACTTTAATGTCGATACTTTAATGACGTCGTATATTATTTTAAATGGACTAAACAAACAGCTACTTTGAATGGCGGTTATGGGCTGCTGCTAAATCGTCTCTTAAGCTAAGGTAAAGATAAAGGTGGGAACAAAGGAACGACTATAGAGTCCACTCCAAGACTTATTGACGTAGGTTAGGGTTAAACTCTTCAAGCCAGTTCAGCCTAGGCATGGTTTATCCTCTTCTTAATTCGACACGTAGCTAGCCTATTACTGTCACTATGCAACACCTTTTTCAGATTAGGACACGCGGATGGCGATCGTGTTGAGTGCGGCCTTATGCACAAGCTATTGGTGTTCGTTGTGCACGGTAAAGCGTTAGCTTTTAATCACGTTAGCTACGCGCGCCTAGGTATACATGTACCAGCGTATAGCATCGGCGTCGAAGCGGCACTGGTCAATAACAGCCATGACACTCCATGGGCCTACAGCCCTGCTGCGGCCACGACGCGGATCGTAATACTGCCGGCATTTTCTGGGCAGTTTTCAGATCCTATCAGCAGCCGAAGCACGACCCTATTAATGTCGAACCCGCCACTTAGTGTAACACTAACGAACCCGTTGCTCATCATTCACGGGTGATTTTATTCCGCATGCATCGTCGATACTGTCCCAATTAGTGTGCCGGGGTGTCACTGAGGAGCCGCCATGACGATACACCCCGCGCCATGACGGTACGAGGGGACGGTGCACGCCTCGACGACCCGAGCGAGGGCTGCCATTTCCGCAAACAGCCCATCAATCACTCGTGTTGCGCCATTTCTCGCGCGCTACCATCCCCTCCCCCCTCCTTCCGCTTCCATTTCTTCCACAAAATCTCCACTGCCCCCTCTTCTGTTGTGGGTCTACACTGTGAGAGAAACTATAGAGCGCTGAATTTACTTAATGTGTCTAGGCATTGGGCAATAGGCAGGCTATCGAGCGTTAGCGTGCGAACAGCATTGAGAATTGTTGCAATGGTATTCAAATTTCATTATGGTCCCATAGCCTACCGCCTGAGTTAATTTCAGTGTGCCGATGAACAAGAATTTTATTGTTTGCTTTAATTCGCGTCATGCGTCTATTCTGCACCTTCTAGCTTGGGCATTCTCAACCATAGACTGCAGTGGCTTGCAGGCGAATTGCGTCAAATTTTCCTATTTTAATAACAGCTCGCACTAATACGACTGCAGCCTTGAAAAACACTCCACGTAGGCCCAAGTGACACGCCGCCTTGCCTCCAATTCATTATTTCAAGCAACAATTGAGCTACGATTTATACTTATCCCACGATTTTATCAGATGCTTCGCAACGCTAAATTTATAGCCAAGTAGCCTAGACAGACCTAAATATAGCCTATAGGCTATAGCACCCTCAGAATGTATAGTCGGCAGAGCTTCCTTTGCTATCACTCAATGACCGACCCGAGCCTAAAAACGAATCCTGGTTACCAGCGGACGCCGTATTCGGTCTAGGCTATAGCGACGTCGCGACTTATTCTCGATCTCTGGATCATCCTCGAGAGAACCATCCTTATCGCGGTCAGGATCCGCATGCAGCCAATAGGCTGGCACAGGACGCACGGGCTATAATCGCTGTCTCGCTGCTCGATCGCGAGTCGCAAACGCATCGCATCATGACCAACAATGTAGGCCTAGCATTCGTAAGCTAAAGACATATCATATAGACCCACCGAAGCTAGAAAATGTAGCTTCGAAATCGGTCCCGAATTTGTTTGCTTAAGCCACTGACGTGAAGGTCTTTTTTCGTTTTTATCAGTTCATTTAACCTCTAACACCCTCAGAATGCCCTGGCAGTCCGATCGAACGCCTGGACCTCTCGTAGATCCCGTCGATGAGCGACATTGAGGGACCTCCAGTACTATAGCGGAGCGACATTGAGGGACCTCCAGTACTATAGCTGAGCGACATTGAGGGACCTCCAGTACTATAGCTGAGCGACATTGAGGGGCCTCTAGTACTATAGCTGCATGCAATCGCACAGCTTCAAGCCTCAGAGTCTGTAATCTGATAGCGCCGGCGCGCGCTTTGTGACGCTGACAGGGTTTGGACGCTTCTCTGAGACGCCAATACGTGACTCGCTTACTACTTCCGGTCCCGCGCCCATTCTCATAATGTACACTCAGCTATCACCCCTACATTTAGGCTACTGTTAGTGTTTATAAATAGCTAGCCAAGGAGATACCACGCGTTCAATTACCTTGCAGGTCGGGGAACAAAGAATTGACCTGCAGCCCAGAGCTCCCCGGACGAGTAGTAAAAGGCAACTTAAGAGGGGGAAGCGGTTCTGTACTTGATAAAGCCTAGCCGAGGCACAGAACCGGACTGTAATAGTCTTCGTTACTACACACGGTCCCCCCTTAAACTCGCAGGGGAAGAAGATGAAGAAGTACCACGCGTTCAAGAAATGGGCCTATTTAAATAGAATCCTTCTATTCCGTTTCAGATGCCGCAGCTGTGAATCGTTTTAAGCCGGAAGTACGTGTCTCCACCGAAAACAATAGATAATACGCGCCTGCAGTAAAAGCAGCATCCAATCAGCGTCCCATTTGCAATTAATTCAGCGGAAAATACAGCTCTTCGCGTTCCTATTGGTCTCCAACGTGCGCGCTTTATCCACAACGTAGCATGATAAGTTTTAGGATTGAATTTTTCAAAATTTTATCGTTTTTCAGCGCGATGCGCTCATTCCCCTTCGCCCCGCCAGCGTGCGTGTCTGCCGTGACCGCCTTCGTGTTCCTCCTGTCCGTCTGCCTGTCCCTCTCGTCTGTGTCCGCGTCCATGGCCGCCATGAATCAGCACAAGACCAAGGTGACGGTTATAGACGTCAAGCCGGGGGCCGGGCGGCAGCAGCTTGTCGAGACATGGGGGGAATTCAGCTGCAGGTCAGGGGTGTCGAAATAGGTATGGGGGGGGGGCAGTAGTAATAAGCAACATCGCTTTTGTAATGGTTTTTGATTTCAAACACTTAGTTATTTCTACACGTAGCTTTGGATCTGTATACATATGTAGTTTGATAACAGTATGTGACAAAATTATGGGTTTATGATATTAATGACATGACATTAATCCAAATTAATTTTGTACAATCACTATGGAAAAGTTTGCATAACAGCGGAGTTGGAAGGAGACAAGGCAACACGGGTGTTATGCTAACCAGGCAGCCGCCCGAAGCATTTTTGCAAAAGCTGTCTAAACCCTTCAACTAACCTCGTGAATAAATGTAAAGAGGCTTGGTACTTCTTGCCCCTCATTACTTTGGCTGCCATGTGTGGTGCTGCAGGTTCGAGTACAAGGCGCAGGGGGGCACAAACGAGCAGTGGAACCTGGCGATGGCGCGCAACAAGAAGGGCACCGAGTGGATCTGCCTCGTCGAGCGTCCCTCCGGCCTGTCCTACCTCTTCTTCGAGGAGTTCAAGTTGCAGGCAGGCTGATAATACTTTAGTTCAATTTTACAATTACAATTTTTAGTTCAGTGTTGATTTAGCCAGTTGATTGAACAAGGATTATTTGTACTCTACTGGAGTGCTTGTTCTAAAGCTGGAAGCTCTAGCCTCACTGAAGATTGCAAATTGTATGTGCGCGCTTATAATAATTATAATGATAATGAGTTTAGTTAGTCTGTTTTAGCGTCTAGTGACGTCATTGGGGAGTAGTTTCAATGTATTCAGATATCGCAAGAAAACTTCAATATATAAATTTTTTTGTATATAATAATTTATGCTGATAAAATATTGAATAAATGTTGCAAATTTATTACAGTCAATTTAGGACATTAGCATTTAAGTTTGAGTTTAATGCTGACTCGTTTGTTTTGCTTGCCGCAGGTGTTTGGCGCCGAGCTGCAGGAGTTTGAGTTGGAAGGAAAGCAGGGCGTCGCTCTGAGGAACGAGGAGTACGTCGTCATGATGGACGAGAACTATGTGCAGCATGGACACAAGTTCAACTCTCAACTCATCAAGGTGCAGCTGTACGCTACGAGCAAGAAACGACTCTCCACCAAGGAGTTGTGATTGCGGCGATTTTAAGTTGTGGACGTATCATAGGCGTCGATTTGTTCTGAACGTTAGGGGTCAGAATAAATTTGAAGGGGTATAAAATTTAGAATAAAATAACATTTTTGGAAAGTCCATTTGTGTTGCATAAGCACAAGCATTACGGGGTCCTTGGAGTTTTAAAATATTGGAAGGTTGGAGCTTTCAGATAGAATCTCCCTCAAAATATCCCCTAAAATCGACGCGTATATGGATATCGTGATTCCCAGATTTTTTGATATTTTAAGTTTTTGACTGCGGATCTAATGTGTGTTTGGTGGCATTGTAAGAACGTTGTGGCGTAGTTGTTGCTGTGGTTTGATGACAATTTCGTATGCGTTGGGTTCTATTTGACGGTGTAAATATTCTGCTGATGCCTTGAGCTGCTGATGATATCTGCGCCTAATTGATTTATGCTAGTGGTAGCCTGCCCATATATTATACTTCCAGGCCTACTTGGACTTCGTACTTTATTTGGTTTATGGAACAGGTTTTAGTCATTTTTTGTTGTGCACTTATGGCTGATGGCTTGTGAAGCAAAGATGTGTAGTAGATTTGAGATCAACTTCGTTCAATTGGAAAACATCAAAAAAGATCTTAGGCTACCCTGGTGTGTATAGAACAGCAGCTAAATGTTCCAAATTGTAGCCTTCTAGCAAATTGAATTGTCTTGTAAGCCTTTTATAGGAAGGATAGAAGAAGCTTGTGGGTTTTTCTTCTGTTTGCTCTCAATCACTAGTTTCACTGATTGTTATGGATTGATGATTACGGTTAGTGATGAACTCTAAGCTAAACCGTATACCTATAGCAGTAATGGTAACGATATCCTTAACACAAACATAACCTTAACAGACATCTTACAAATTAGTGGGACCGGTGAATGCCATTGAAAACAGGCGTAGCCTACAAAGGCGATGAGCGAGATTGCTCGACCCGACGGGAGGGGGGGGGTTGCTGACAGAAATTTTCGAAATCAACTTAGGTCTAACTATACCGAATTCGCGTTTCCGCGGCAATCATCGATATCAGACGACCATCTTAAACAGGCAGGAAGCCGTTACGCCACCACATCTTAAAAACGCGCAGGCCTACGCCTACATCATTCATTTTTACGCGTAGCGATACGCCTACCCGTTTCTAAATAGGCGTAATGATTAAAAAAACACGACTCCTCAAATAAATCCTGGTGATATGTTAATCGGTCCACAGAAAGATTTTATGACGTCAAAAATAACTGCTCCCTGGATATCAGCCATGTGCGCCATGGCACCACTGCCTGCGATAAAAAAAATCATAGCTGGCTAATTCGTCTATAATTATAGTTGTACGTTTAAGCCATGATGATGTGTAGTATTAAATATGCACGGCGAGCAGACCAAGCTAAGATTCTGAACTTTGAACTGCGTGACAGCCATCGCAATAGTCTCCACACATGTATGCCTGCATGTAGCCTGTAGGGCTTTGTAGGCTATAACCTACAGTCGTACATGCAGGCCTTAAATAAACGACCTTTTTTGAAATAAACCAGAATTCCCGTTAGCCTAGTCTACAGGCAAGACGCGCTATAGTTGGCGCGCAATGAAATTCAGTAGCTATCCCGACGACGTTTGAACTTTGACTCCCAGACAGGGGAGTATCCAAAATATTGAACGGAGGGTGAATAAAATTAGTTGGGCCGATATAGCTCTTTCACGAGCGATTGGGGGGCCGGGTATAGGCGGGGGTATATATATATATTATGCAATAGGTTGTTACGCGTGTAGTCGACTATACGTGAGTGGGTAAAAAAACAAATTGGAACAAAGGGATGCCAATGTAGGCCTACATGTAGATGTAGGCCTACATCTACATGTCATACTACATATCAGGTTGATATGCTTATACCATTATTAACAGTAGGCCTACTATGATTGTACAAACTACATACTCTCAGATATTATTGCTGCATGCCAACAGTTACTGCAGTAGCCCATTAATTGCAGGCCTAACTCCGCCTAAGTGATATATATAAGTCATTACGTAAGTCAGTTATATATATCCCTCCATGTGGACAACCATCTATTTAATGAGCTCATGCAGTGAATAGTTAGCCATAGCCCTCTGCATTTCTTCGGCAAGAAGTTAAACAGCCCATGCCTGTATGACTAGACCTATAGGCAGTATAATTATATACAAACAATCATGCAGGTCTATATGTGGGTCTGGCCGACATAAACTTCCAGAGTTGTGATTTCCAACTTTAGGCTATAGCTTACATGTTGAATGCATGTTAACGCAATCTTTGTCTTGTTTAGAATCAGATCTGATCTAGGCTACAGTGCGGTCAGGAAGAAGTCGCTTCAGCGCCCTGTCGGTGCAGCTCTACACGTAGGTGCCCTTGCATCCTGCGCGATACCACATTGACGATGACGCTGGCCGGCTGTGCCGCACGCAGGAGCCGTGGCCGAGACCTCAGAGTGCTGGCGGCAGAGGTCGTCCTCGCCACGCTATTGGCTCTCGCTCACGGTGAGAAAGGCTCTCGCTCGCGGTGAGAAAGGCTCTCGCTCGCGGTGAGAAAGGCTCTCGCTCACGGTGAGAAAGGCTCTCGCTCGCGGTGAGAAAGGCTCTCGCTCGCGGTGAGAAACTAGTTACGCTACACATGTAGGCCTTTTAGCATCGTATTTAGCAACTCAGTATGATTCAATTAATTGAGGCGTCATTAATTCCCAATCGCCTAGAACTGATGTTGGCCCACCACGATATCGCGAATACTATTGTAAGTTGTAACCCCATGTAAATGACGCCAATTTGGTCGAGTATGCTATACATGTTGTTGCTTGTAAATTAATATCACTAGTTTCAAGCCATTGAAAAGCGATGCGTTTTCGCAGTTGGCTTGTTTATTTTAGCAGAAACTTTGCAAGGATTTGCGAGTTTCCCGGAGCAAAAACTAGCTGTAGATTGCGAAATAGAATCAGCGTATTGTTGCCGCCTTTGGGAGTCCTCCTGTAGACCATGCACGCCACGCGTTTGTGTGGCAGCACTAAATGAATGCTATGTTTCGGGCATACATTAACGGATAAGATGTCACACCCGGCTGATTAATTAGCTTATTAAAAAATCGTGTAATGGATGGCAGGGTACGCAATGCCAAATGGTACGTTCGTGGAAGACCAGACGAATCTCCTCAACTACCTGACGGCAGGCTACGCGAGGTATGTGCGACCAATGGAGTCTGCCTCTGACGTCATCAACGTCACGTTCGGCATTCACCTGCAGACCATGGACGACCTGGTACTGACGGAAACTAAAACTAGCCGCGCTTTCATCTCTTCTCTCAATGTTCATGTTTTTACACGATAAATATCTGTGCGCCCTGGTGAGGATTGCTGGAGGCTGGAGCTGGGTTTTTATGGCCGGATGCCCTTCGTGACGCCAACTAAATCAATAGTTATCTGGCACAGGGTTCTAGTATCTAGCGACACTGTGTCTAACAGCCTTGCTGAAGGGCCTGTAACGCATGGTTTCATAGTTAACACTGCGAGTGATGTCACATTGAATCTAGGATAACACTATAGCCGACCTGTAGCTAGGTAGCCTACATACAGCCCGTTGATGCTTTGAAGAAGAAAATAATGAGAGTTTTCTTATTATGGGCAACAGTAAAATGTTACATCTGTAATCATTGCTTTACTTTTCATTAGGGCAGTAGTGTCGCGTCATGGGCCTATACTATACTATACTATGCTATACTATACTATGCTATGCTATGCTATGCTATGCTATGCTATGCTATTCTATGCTATGCTATACTCGGCTGGAATGTTTGCATTGAAAGTCAAAGTCAAAATTGGTTTGAAAGCAATATTTGTAAATTAAATGGTGTTGTTCTTTAATTACCATGCAGCGACTGGATTCTGTAGCCCTCTGTTTAAGTCTCCATCTGATTATTGTTAAGTTGTTGCATATCTGTAACATCATAACAAACTATTAATAATTATAATAGTAATTCATCTATGTTCCCTAACAGGATGAATCTGCGCAAATTATGTCTGTCACCGGATGGTTGAGGCAGGTAGGAACTTTTGAATTTGCTCATGAACTGTTTTTTGACACGAGGGCATTATAGTGTAATAAACTAAGTTTTATTAAAGTTTATTCTGTGGCATTTGGCTGTGGTGTACGTCGGACCAAGTAATCGAGACTGGTAATAAACATGAACATACAAATATAAACGGAACAAATATGAAATAGTGAATTTAAATTTAACAACGTTATACAATCAAATAATATTCTCTATTTTGAAACACTAGACCAGTCAACAAAAATTGGCAAGTATTTGAAACATGCTTGACCGTCCCTGTATGCTTCTCTATGCAGCTCCATGCTTCCATGATTCAATGCTTAATCAACGCGATCGGCTTGCCTGTGACGGCTAGTGTATCTGGCATTCTGTCTACTGCTGTTAAACCCTGGTTGGATATTTTAGTTTAAGTGCATTTTGTGGCTTTTCGGCTTTGCAGCTTGCGGCTTTGAGACTTTGCGACCCTGGGTCATCTCTAGAAGGCATTTTCAGCGAGTTGCTTATACCGTATAGTTAAGTTTATATAGTTTTCACAAGGTTTGTGAAAAAGGTGTTTGAAATGTACAAGATTTAACCCCTAGTTGGATATTTTAGTTAAAATGTATTAGCAAGATGGCGCTATTTTGAAGCGTTTTCATAATTTTTTCTTTACTATAATGCAGTATTAATGGTGCTGTGGGTTGAATGTACACCGATCCGCTAGAGCGCATTATCTTAGTCACGATGCTGCGCTCTGTAGAGATGGCAAGATTTTCGACTGGTGTGGAACGCCAGTGACTTCGGTGGCCTGAGGTCGGTGAGGATGTCCATGGCTGACATCTGGTACCCAGAGTTCATGGTGATCAACAGGTGAGAGCGTCAGCAGCCCATCTAGCCACACTGCCGCCTTCAGATAGACCTGATGTGCGTGTTGAAGATATTTATGCCTTGATTGGGTTAGCTGTTCACCTGAGCCTCATTCGTATCATCCAGAGGGATTATAAGCCAAACTTCATCATATTGTGTTTTGAATCGTTATTTCAGAGATAGAAGCTGATAACATGCATTAAATTTAATTAAGCAGGCCTAGATTTGATTTAAAAATAAGCTGCATTAAAAAGCCTGAATGTCGTTTGAGTATCTACAGACTGCATGTAAATGGTCGCGCAGCAATGTGGGATACGACTGGCTGCCCACCCACAACCCCGCCGTTGTGAACTCCAGCGGCAACGTCGAGTGGGTGCAGCTGTTCAACCTTGACACTCACTGCGTCCTTGACCTCTCGCGGTTCCCCTTCGACACCCAGACTTGTCCCATCGACATTTCCTTCCGTGGCTATGGCTACGGCCTGGTGCGCCGCTCCGATATGTGGGTAAGAGGCAGGATTTTATATTTTTGAGGAGTGCATATCTTGTACTGTCGTCATTTTGCATGGTCAAAATGAGGAACAAACTCTCGACCAAATTTAAGATGGAAATATTAGGAAACAACGGTTTCGAAAGAGATTGGCACATTTAACTCCATCTACAATTTGCCTATGCGCCTTGTCTGAGAATTTGAATGTGTTTGATGCCATCGCATTGAATAGATATTTATTTGGGTCACTCTTGTTGACCCTTTATTTGGATCAATCCTGCGGTTAAATGCAAGTTTAGATGAAAAGCGAGATCAGGGAAAAAAACTAGGTCAAATTGAATCCTTTCCATATCAACTGACTGCCTCCCCTGCACTCAAGCTTGCCTCCCCATTTGTCCCCCTCCCCCGCTATTAGGAGAAGTCTATAGTTACGCCCCGGACCGTGTGTCCGCCTCAGATCAACGTGACCCTCGAGCCCGACGGGGGTTGGGTGCTGGTGGGTGGGCGCAGCGGCTGGGTGGTGACGTCCTTCACCAGCGACCAGTTCCACTTCGACTGCTCGTTTACGAGCGAGGACATGATGCAGGACGCGGACCAGTGTCACAGGGTCCAGTATAAGCTGACGATGAAGCGTCTGCTCGGCTTCGCGCTGCACTTGTTCGTGGGACCCTCCGTGGCGCTGTGTCTGGCCAGTCCCGTGCTCTTCTTGCTGCCGCCCGGCTCCAAGGAAAAGATCGTCTTCGGTGGGACTCCAGCGAGGCTGAAGCTGCCCTTTTTGTTTGCTTTTTGTTTTGATATTTATTCTGAAGCTGTGCTATTTTTTAGTCTGAATGGGATTGAAGATGAAGGCTTACTTCCTCTCGCAATCCTTTATCGAAGCCAGTTGACAGACACGGCAAAATAAGGCTTTAGTCAGTGGCAAAAGAACAACTTAACTTTACAGCCCTTCAGGAGTAGGCCTATGCCAAGGTTCTAGACCTATTATGTTGTCATTGTTTGCAGATGCGCCATAACAAGTAATCAGTGATATGCATTTCTCATCCCCAGATGTAGAAACTATATGTTAAACGCTTTCAAATTATGAGTCATTCAATAATTGTCTGTGTGTATTGCCTCTCAGCGAGTGTCTGAAAAATAGTCCCAGTTTTTCCTGTATAATTGTAGTCTACATTGTCTTGTGCAGCGTATGTAGACATGCAGCGATACCTGTGGCAGTACTACTTCCAGTTCATGCATGTAGTGATAGGGTTTAAGGGTTAGGCAGGCTGCGCCGTGTGACTTGTGTTGACAGGTGTGGGGGTGTTGGTCGCGGATGTCCTACTATTGGAAGATCTCCTTCAGTACATGCCCAGCGTGCATCCCACCGTGCCTCTCATTGGTGGGTCCATGTCTGTCACTAGACATTAGATCTCAGTCATTAGCTGTCAGGCTTGCCTCACATTCGTGGATTCATCTCAGTCACTAGATATCATTTATCTTCGATCTCAGACGTTCAACTGCAGTATGTGTCTGTGTAGTTCAGGTATATCATTGGCCCACACGTAGACGAGTCCCAGTCGGTTATGTAGCCAGTGATTTCAAATTTTTCTCAATCGACGATGATCTCTGCACCGATACACCTTGTTTGTGTAGTGCTTGTATGTGCTTAAAAAATTTACTCTGTATTACATCCAGCGATAATATGTCAATCTGTCGGTCTGCTACTTTCATCATCTTCTGTCCATTTACAATACTATGTCAATTTTTCTTGACTGGCCCGTTTCCGTTCTGTGGAGGTCCTAAGATATTTTGGTTTCTCCAGTCCAATCAGTGTCCACTGTCTGTCGTACACCTCTCAGGGAAGTACTTTCTCGCCAACATTGTTCTGGCGACCCTGTCGCTGATCGTCTCGGCCGTCATCATCAACATGTGGCAGCGTAGCAATACGTCCATCACCGGCCCACCCCAGCTCCTCCGCACGGTGAGTAGCAGTACGTCCATCACGTGTAATGATGAATGCTTAACTCCTAATATTTGTTATTCTAAGGTCCTTATCGTCGAAATAATGATCCTTTGTATTAGTGCAACATCGTTTATGTGACATCACATCGTACATGCTGACGTCATAGATCGTATAATGACGTCACGCTGCCCAGGTGATGCTCGACCACGTTGGCAAGTGGCTGCGCGTTACCGACGACCAGTTCGCCGAGAGCCTTGAGGACGACGTCACCTACCAACCCCACGGGGGTGGCGACCAGGACGAGGTCAACCTCGTCACCTCTCTCGAGAGCCTTGACTCGGCCGTGGGGGGCTCGGGGGGCGCTGGGGGGCCCGGGGGGGCGGCGGGGGCGGGGGGAACGGGGGGAGGGGACAAGAGATTCCGCCAGGCACAGGTGTATGTGCGTAAGATCGTGAGAGCGCAGTGGCGCCAGTTGGCCGCGGTGACCGACCGGATCTTCTTCATTCTCTACATGGTCGTCGTGCTGTGTCTCACGCTCATGTACGCGCAGTACATGTAGAACGCGAGTGAACGGGGGGTCGTGGAGGTAATATTGGATTCTCTTTAGTGTACGCTCTCATTAATCACGTAGTCACTTGTTGCATTGTAGCTATGTATCGAATAAACTTGTTCACAAATTACCATTGCTTGTCAAGAAATGGTAATCGTGAGGAAATACAAAATTCAATGCTTTGTATAAAAGCGCATCATTTTGTTTAGCTCGTGGAGCGTATCATGATATTGTGTATAGAATGTAATGAGGCTTTTTGTCACTTCTCAATCACAGAATGGAAATGCCCATTTATCGTTTGCGGTGTGTGGGATGTTAGTTGTACAATACAGACATGTAGAATGTGATGTACCACACTTCATGCAGGCCCTGGTCTTAGAGACCTATTCACACAATAAGGTCAAAATGATTGCATTATAGCTTACTGGTGATGACGTCATGCACTCATAGTTTACTTGCTTTCTAGGCTAATACTGAATCCAGCTAACTCGTTTTACCAGAAATGTAGTCTGCATAGCATTAGAACTCGGTCTCAAGATGTTCATATCACCCGCATGCTGCTTCCTTTATCCGGAATACAATTCGCGTTGTAGCTCGTCCGCTAACTTTGATCAGCTAAAAAATTATATCCCACTTTGTCTCTTCTACTGACTAACGCTAGTGAATGATTCGCATTAAAACATCAATATTAAACATGCTACATTTAGGATTTTATGAACACGCATTATAAATTCATGAAGAACTCAATCTTTATTTAGTACAAAGTAAATATATAAGGATTTATCACAAGATCGTTGTATAGTGAGCGCAAAATATTCTTACAAATAAAATTTAAATGATTAACTAATGTTTCACGAGTTCTTCCGCCTAGCCTACTTTACTAACAACTTTGATTGCTAGTATTGCGTTCAGTAGTTCTGCGCAGTCAATGCAATGGCAAAAAAAGATTCAGTGCAAAAATATTATCCACAAACTCACTTATAAACGACTGATTTGGCACTACAGCGAAGCCACAGAATATAGAAGCAACAGAAGTGACACTCGGCCTGTTTTGCGTATCGATTTTAGATTTAATTTAAACAGCACGCTGCTCTGACTGTGCAGCGAATAACAAGATTTGATTGGTCACTGAAGTGAGAAAGTGCTGAGGAAAACTTTCCTCAGCACTTTTTCACTGCAGGGACCAATCAAATCGCGTTATTCACTGCACACTTAGAGCAGCGCGACATTTTAACACCTACAAAATTGTCAAAAAATGATACTATGGGAGAGATGGGGAGTATCACCGGTGTGGCGAAGCGGAGAAAGACGGAGGCCTATCATGTACAATGGACACTGATCACATCTCTCGCTTAAAGAACTTGTAAATAAAGTAAAAACCAAGGGGGGTCACTACAGGCTGATATCGAGGCACGTATGGAGATAAGGGGGTCGGGGCTTGGCTCGCAGGCCAAACCAATTACCAACCGTCAACAATTGATCGACAGGGTCATGACCCATTACCCAAAATTGAAATCAACTTCCGTTTTGGTAAAAAAATCCTTCTTTTTGCAGAATTGTGTAGCTAATGCATGCGCATTCTAGGCTTTAGAATTCTGTGAGAAAAACTTGCATTTATATTTTACAACATAATTATGTATCACACACAGTGGATCAAAATAAAATATCCCCAGATTCCGGGTATCTCGGCTAAACATATCCCTAGATCGCATATTTTGACAAAAATATACATATCTGCCATTATAAAATGCGTCTCTTTATAAAAAATATCTCCAGATATCTGGGGATCGCGTTAACAATCAGATATATCCCAAGCATCACTGAAATATCCCCAAATCTAGTGATATATTCCAAGCAATGGCATCAGTGATAACACATCACTATCCTTCTATCAGAGTCCAGCAGTATAAATTGCAATGAATAACCCCTCACGTTATAAGTAAAGGAATAAATTATAGCTTATGACACCGCAGAAGATGATTAACAAAATCTTCTTAATGAACCTTCAACAAAACAAGGAAAGCTATTTCTATAAGCAATCTGAACAAATAAATTAAATACATGACAATTCCCAAAATAACAACAATGAGTAATCAAATCACTATCTGCTCTGAAATAACACCATCGATGCGAATGACTGCAATAAGCCAAAACAAATCGCGTCATAAATTCTCATAAATTTGATATTTACAAATATCATTCGGAATAAAAAAATAAAAATTTAAGGCAACAATTCAGAATGTTTGACATAGTTGTGTAATGAGCTAAACAGGGTCTCAAAATCGCATTGCTATGGAAACTTCTAACAAACACTTGATTTGACAAAAGCCATTGCTAGAAATTCATTGATTCCTTGATTGCCTTCAACGCATAGAAAACAACACATATTCGAATACACTATCTTTTCAATAAAAAACTGCAAATAACCCATTATAATTCATAATTATATAGCTTTCACAATATAAATAATACAGCATTTGTTCAGCAAAATAAGAACAAAAAAAGCATGATGACATTTTTACAGGAAGGTAATACTGATGGCAATTTAGAGTCTTGTTTCAATAGAACTCTGGCTCGTTGTATTTAGCGCAGCTGTATTCGAAGGCGTGCGTGAGGGTG
The DNA here is from genome assembly GCA_034695025.1 of Chamaedrilus cognettii. Classification (NCBI taxonomy): domain Eukaryota; kingdom Metazoa; phylum Annelida; class Clitellata; order Enchytraeida; family Enchytraeidae; genus Chamaedrilus; species Chamaedrilus cognettii. Next base: position 24,250 of record JAQIWG010001325.1, read on the forward strand.
GGATCTTACACAGCTCGTACTGTTCAGAGAGGAAGTTGAATACCGATCGCTTGCTCTTGTCTGACGTCCACGCGTGACTCATTGTTCCTGCGAGAACACAGCATCACTAATCTGACTGTTCACTGATGGAGAGCCAGCGTTACAGCGACCATAAAGATATCATTTGAAAAACAAAAATGTCATTAAATATACGCAATTGTTTGCAAAGATCATTTAAATTTGTCCAATTAAAATTAAAGCAGTGTCGAAAGGTAAGTAGTAGCAGTATAAAATCCATGAAAAAACAAGAACAGAAAACAACTCAAAGAGAGCTAATAACTAATAAAAATCATAATAGATTTTGCTTGCAATTCCGTGCTGTTGTTGAAAAAAATAAAAATAAAAAACAAAATAAAGTCAAGATTGAGCAGGCAAACCAAAACAAACTCATTATCCATTTTTAAAATGAAATACCTATGAGAACTAAATGAGAACAAGTATTCTGTAAATAAAAACAGGAAGCGGCCATTATTAGGGTAGAAGCTGGAAGGGGGTAGAATAACCCACCGGCTGACACCCTGGGGGCGTCTAGAGGCTGCACCCTGGCTGAACCCCTCTGCTCCGACTCCCTGGAGACTGGATCATCCAATGGCAGATCTGACCTGACCCAATTCCTCGCGTGCTGCACACGGCAACCAATAAGAAATCAGCAAATATTGCTACAAGATATAACTGATATTATTGATTGATTAGATCAGGCACTGTAGTGTAGTGGTTAAGGCGTAGGACTTTGAGTCCAGAGACCAGGGTTCAAGTCTGCGCGCCGGCAACTATGAAACCATGCGTTACAGGCCCTTCAGCAAGGCTGTTAAACACACAAGTGTCGCTAGCTGCT
>JAQIWG010001326.1:0-25114 GCA_034695025.1 Chamaedrilus cognettii
ACTGCAGAATTGCAAGAAATTACAATTCCAGCTGACATGGGGTCAATTTGACCCCCCTTCGGGCGGATGAAGGTTAAACAGAAAGTTATTTTGCTCGAAATCTATGACGTCATCTTAATCTAATGACGTCATATATCAATTCAAATAGACTAAGCAAACAGTTATTTTTAATGGCTGTTAAGAGCTGCCGTGAAATTGTTTCCTAGGCTAAGGTAAGATAGGAACAAAGGAACGACTGTAGAATCCCCTCTTAAACTTGGGACAGAGTTTTTCAGAGTTTTTGTGTTATGGGACGGCAGAGAGCCGTACAACGACATCCGCTTCAATCTAATGGCGGTGGTGCCGGACCGCAGGCAGCAGTGTGAACTCAAGCTGAGGACGCTCAAAACCAATCGCAGCATCGTCCTACAGGCCCTTCAACAGGTCTCTGCGAGTGTTACGAGCGGTAACAAAGTTGCCAGTAATTACAGTATTGGTACTATGGTTATGGCATACCGGTAATTGCAGTATTGTTACTATGGTAATGGCATACCGGTAATTGCAGTATTGATGCTATGGTAATGGCATACCGGTAATTGCAGTATTGATGCTATGGTAATGGCATCACTGGTAATTGCAGTATTGACATTATGGCAATGCCCCGTTATGGCATTTTTATCTAAACGTTTATTTTCTCTATGATATTGTCTTTTTGCATATTGTCCATTTCTCAACAGAACATTGTGATAGTTATTTTTAACAAAAGGTTACAAATAGTTGATCGCAATTAATTTGCGATTATTATAGTTACAATTTTTTGGCAGATTTACAGACTCGGTGCTCTTCTATAACCCTTACTTCAGTATTACGTTATATCTTTGATACATCGTTAGCAGCACGCGTCTATAACTAAAAATTTTATCCCTCCTGCATTACCAAAATGCGACAATCAATAATAACTAGATAATTTCGTCATTTCAATGCGATGCAGACAGAAAATTTTGAAACTCGCGACTCTAAAATCTCGGCTGCTGCAACGTTTATCTCAATGATCTAACAGTCGTTGCGATTTTTTTTATTGAGCTTGGGCATGACGCAGTTATCGCAGACACAAACACCACGAATGGCGGTGCCAGTAACGAGCGCATATGCTTTCTTTGTCGCAATGACTCAGTACTTCTGAATATGTGACTAGGAATTCTTGTGAAATAACGGAACAGATAACAGTAATATACGCTTGACACTATTGTAATGTTGTCATCTGAGTTTTAACAGTCTTGATATAATCTTTTGACAATCGATATACTCAGGGCTTGATATGCCAGTCAGCAAATCGTCAAAGAAGAATTTTTGGAGCTATTGGCGATAATTTTTTTCATTTTGCGAGAGTCCTTGGCAAATTTTTTATTGATCCTTGATTCTTAGACATTTAATACCGGCTCTATGGTGATGAACAGAGCGATAAATTTGACATATTCTAGTATACCAGAAGGGAACAAATGTGTTAGGGTCACGCTGAAAGTTTGGCCAATGAATGATAAAATAAAAACTGCTGAACAGATCAACCTCAAATTTTGCACCAAAGTACCCCCCCCCCGCTTATTTGCAACTTGTGGCTAAAAATGGTAAAAGATGGCGCTACAGTAGACAAAATGGAGGAACAGGTAGACGACATTGTTTTTAAGCAGAAGGTAGTTACTGAATTTTTATCAAAACAGGGAATAAGAACAAAAACTATAAACGATAGACTATAAAAGCAGTTCATGGGGACACATCTTAGTTACAGAAGTGCTAGGCGCTGGGTAGAATACTTCCGTAGCTTACCAGAGCTTGGATCAGGACAATCATGTAAGACTTCACTGCACATGCAAAGTTGCCGCTATAGAGGAGAAGGGAGGGATATTCTTCCTCATCTGCCATTCTGCCCAGACCTTGCTCCATCTGATTTTCATGTGGACCATTAAGGGACTGCCTGAGAGGAAAGAAGTTTGAAGACGATGAGGTCATCAAGGCTGCTGAATGATCGTGTATAGAGGGGCTACGTCAGTGTGAGCCAGACTTCTTCAAAAATAGATTTATTAGCTGGAAAACGCGTCGGGACAAGTGTGTCGCATGCAATGGGGATTACACTGAGAAATCAATTGTTGACGTTTCCGATTTTTTGGCAGCCATTTGGTAAGATGTTCAGTAATATTGGCTTAAAAAATTAAATTGATACGACGTGTAGTTATTTTTATATAGATCATTGTCCAAGACTTCCAGCATGACCCTTTATGAAAAATTAGGCCAAAAATGTATGGCCTGGCGAAATAGATTGTCTTTTGGCGAATTTGTGGCAAATTTTTTTCAGACCCAGATCAGGCCCTGATATATTTGTATCTAAATTTCTCATACCACTGTTTTGATATCGTCATTCAGTTGTAAACAGTTCTGATATCATCATTCAGTCATAAGCTGTGGTTACAATCTTTACTTTTTGCGTCTTTTCACTGAATGTAGAAGGACTAATCATAATAAGCGATTAGTGTTCTATAATATCCCACAGCTTCAAGAAGTAACCTTCGCTTATAACATCACTTGTCTACACCTCTACTGAATGATGTTTTTCCTGTCCTTCAGATGGTCAAGGGTGAGGGTTCAAATCCGTCCGCGGGAGGCCTTGCCTCCTCGACCCCCATCCTCACCCGGTCGGTCGCCACCGCCGCCCGCGACGCCGTCGCCTCGGTGCCCTCCCCCGCTGCTGCTGCCCCCCACTCGCTCCCCCCGCCCTCCCCCCGCCCGCCGGACACCGCGGCGAGTCGCCGGAGTGTGCCCCCCGGAGGGTCCGAGACCAGCGCCGCGCGGCGGCGGGGGGGTGGGGGGGGAGGTGGGGGGGAATCGGACGGACTGGAACTAACACGAGGTGCGTCGATGCTTCAGTTTTTACTGCAGTAGAATGTTTCTGTTAGTTTGTATTGGTAATCAATAGGTTTCGTCGTTAGCCGATTTTTTGTGATTTTGTTCTTTCAATGATTGAGTCTTTTGGTATGGTAAGCATTTAGTGGTCATGTGCTTGAATTGTTGTTGATTCACATGGCTGTCGTCATTGTTTTTTCATGGTCACTCAGCAGTCATCAATTAGTTTTTAAAATTGTAGATCTGTACTGATGTAGGATTTGAAGAGGATGTCTTGGATTTAGGTCAATAGGATATAGCAATCTCGCTTAAGCGATTGCTGTATCCTGATACAAACTAGGATGTCCTTCTCTCTCCGTGTTTTGTGGCCGCATTCCCCGCCAAGCCGGGTAGGCTATTTGCAGCCACGGACACAAGCCGCGCGCTCTGACACATCGAAGATTGTTTTGTAAAAGCAAAAACGTGTCAAAACAAGACAAGCTTTTATGCGTAGTTGAGTCCCCCCCCCCGTGTCATGCACCAGGTCGCGCGGGGTCGGTGTCCCCCGGCGGGGGCTCCTCCACCGACACAGCATCAGAGGTGGCTAGCCTCCTCGACTCCTCCTCCTCCCCCTCGCCCCTCCCGCCCCATCAGGGCGGGGGAGGGGGAGCGAGCAGCAGCGACGAGACCGGGGGGGAGGCCGCAGGGGGGCGGAGGGGACGGCGGCGCAAGGTTGAACCACGGGGCGGCGTCAAGGTCAAGAAAGAGGGGGCGTGGTCTGAGTCAGGGGTCGACTTGAATGATGTTGATCGGTATGACGTCGATTCAAAGATAGATGTGTCACTGGTCGGGAACGTGCTCAACGGCGCCGGACTGAACCCCGAGGGGGGGTTGACGGCAGAGGGGGGTCGGGTGGGGGGGGTGAAGGTGGAGGCAGGGGCTGGGGGGGACGCGGGGGAGGGGGCATCTGCAGAGGGAGTGGTGGTGGGGGAAGGGGCATTGGGGGCACGCGGGGGGGTCACACAAGGCCAGGGTTTCACACCAAAGGTTTGTCTTTCAAGCACATTTGTATTTTAGATTCTTTTGAAAAAGCTGTGCGTACTAATTTCTATTCTCAAGTGAACCTACTGAGTTTCAGTGTGAAAATTAGTTTGCTTCAAATTTATTACATTTTATCAGTAAAAGGACGCGCTGGTCCAGCTTTTTGCACTCATCCACGATGCGCTGTTATGATTAAAAGCGAACTGCAAGGAAATCAAAATAAATATTTAACGAGCAGCGGTGCAATACCATAGGCTAGCTTTAATATATAATATAGGTGCGGCAGCCAAATGTGACCAATTTCAAAAATCAAAAACTTTTTCCTTTTTTAACGGATTCAAAAAATTTAAACGCTGTTTGATAGAGGAAAGATGGAAGTTTTTATACGTATGCAAATTTTTACATACAAATAGGAAAAGAAATGCAGTGTCCACTGCGCATATTTCATGTATGAGCCGTCACGTTTCTGGCGTTCTCTGACGCGTGCGGCAAAATCATTATTGCTTTGGATTATCCGGGTCTCCAATGAATCACATTTTCTTTTGAATGGCATAGTTAGTTGACAATACTCTGGCTATTGGGGTACGGAGAACCGTGAAGAAGTGGCTGAATGGTCACTCCTTTCGTCCAAGTGTATGACCCAGTGACAAATGTAGCTTACACATCATCATCGGTCCGCCTTGGTTTGAGGACGAGACAACATGATGACCGTGAATGCTGAACGTTATCGCCAATTTTACGTCAAATTTCGTAAGTATTGTCGTCAATTTGAGGTTATGCTCGAGAGGATGAATGGTTTTAACGGGATGGCTAACTAAGCACGGAATTAATGCTGAATCGACTCGGAGGGAAATTTGGTGGTCGTCCGATTCTCGCGGCACAGAGCGCGCGTGGCCTTCACCGCACTGACCTCGACCGTCCTGACTTCTTTCTTTGGAAATGAGTCACGGAGAGTGCAGCCTATTTGAACAAACCAAGAAGCATCGAGGAACTGCAAACCGTGATCACAAATAATATCTGTTTGACTTAGCGAGTGAGATTTGCCAGAACGTAATAAACAATTTGGCTGCGCGCGTCAGAGAATGCCTGGAGTGCAGCGGCGCTCACATTGAGCATGCGTTGCGAACGTGGTGCGTTTTTTTTCATTTTTTGGATGCGTATAAATAACTCCCATCTTTCCTCTACAACATAGCGTGATGACTATTTGAATCGGTTGAGAAATGAAAAAGTTTTTTATTTTTAGAATTTGTCACATTTGGCTGCCACACTCTGCGCTATACGACGTTAGAAGTCTCACGTAAATCGATTAGCAATTAATAGCATAGAGTAATATCATGCGTAATATCATGCATCAAGTTTATTCATGTAATTATTTTATATTTTGATCAGTACAGCCTAGGCTTTTTATTAAATTGAAGACTTAGAATAGGTCAAGGATTTTAGAGTATTCAGCTTTTGTCACGCATGACCCTTTTTGTACATTGTATATAATAAAAGTAGCTATTTCACAAAAAGAAAAGAAAAAAAAAGGCAATTTGTTAAGTAATAACGATCATTCTACCGATGCTCGTTTAGTGAGTAACCGTATACATAAGGTCATTAAACTAAAATATCTTTTATATCCTGTGGCGTCGTGTGAGAATTGGTCAATTTGGAGTCTTAAGTACACAGGCCTGCGATTACAGTGTGAATGTCATTCATTACATTGCATGTGTTTGTTCAGGAGCTGCTTGCGCTGCTCAAGAACTTTGAGACGGAAATAGCCGCGTGCGACACGATGCTCAAGGACGAAATTGAGAAAAGAAAAAAATACAAAGTGCGATCAATTTACTTAGCTAATTTGATGCTTCAGTTTAGTGATTTTTGTCTCAAGGAGTCTCAAACTATTACTATAGTTGAGAAGTTTTGCAGCGTAATAATTTATAATTACTTAAACTTAAGCTTTTAAGTGGGCTTTTAAGGGCATCCGGCCATAGAAACCCAGCTCCAGTAGTCATGATCAGCGCGTAAATGTCTTAACCTGTGTGAAAACACGAACATTAACAGATTAGACGATTAAAAGGAGGTTAGTTCGTTTAAACTTAAAATTTTAAGTTTCTGGATAATATCAGCTTACCAACTTGGATTTAATTGAATTTTTTTGTTTTGTTCTTTGTATTCGATCATTCAATATTTCGAAATAGTATTTGTGAATACCAAAATAAAATAATTGGGTGTTTGCTTTCCTCCGGAGCTGCTAGCTTTGTATGCCCTGACACTTAGAGCATGCAATTACAATATAATATATTGCAGGCTGGTAGCCAAGTGCTCTGAAAATGTTATGTGCTTTCGAATATCCAATATAATGCTCGTTAATGATATTTTGGCGATCATTATTGTTAGTGCTATCACACACAAGCTCACAACGTAGACTTTACAAGTTTTTAACGTTCATAAAAATGTATGCAGCAAATGACACACCTGGCTATTGGCTATGCCTTCATACACATATCTCTCACCTCCCTCCCAATGTTGAGAGCGATAATACTTGGTCACGGATAAATGAACGTCAATGACTGCTACCGCTGGAACAAGACATAGCTGACAATGGGGACCTGGATCAGCACTGTTTCACTGTGTTGGATAGTGCCGATTCTCTCTAACAAGCGAGTTGAGCCTGTGCCTGCCCTTGGCCATGACATCTCAAGCCGTCAAACTGGCATTTTTTTGGAGGCTGGCGTGTAATCAAATGTTGACTACTACTACTCCCATCACTACTACTCCAACTACTCCCACTCTCACTACTACTACTACTCCAATTGTTATTTTGTTCCAATTATCAACTCTGCACAATGCGGTTTCCCTCGTCGTCTGTCGCAGATTGACGACTGTCGGCGCACACACAACTACGATGCGTTCATCTGCACGTTCCTCTCGATGCTCGCCGAGCAGGACCAGCTGGCCGGGCTCGTGGAGCAGCACATGCTCACCAGGCGGCGCCAGGGCGGGGGGGCGGGCAGCGCGGGGCGGGCGCGCAAGGCGGGGGGCAAGACAGCTGCGGCGGGGGGCAAGGCCACGCCCGTCGTCGCGCACGCTGCCGAGAGAAAGAGACGTGGGCGACGCAAGCGTTAGAGACTTGGACTCTTAGGGGCGGTTGGACCAGCGAGTAGTGGACAGTTTATCGTTCTGCACTCTGTATACAGAATTACGTTGCAAGTAAATTAGATTTGGGCATGAATTTGATATATTCGTAGAATTTAGCGTGCAATTATTGACGGAGGTGAATTTGGATGTAGATTTTTATGAACGATTTGAGTAGCGGTTGGTAGCTTATTACAGTGCCAGGTGTCTAGAAGAGGAGAGCATGACACATTTACAGGGTTGGGTGGCGACACATTTACAGGGCTAGATGGTGATGCCTTTACAGGGCTAGGTGGTGACACTGTTTTAGGGCTATGTGGTGACACTTTTGTAGAGATGGAAAAAGTGTGACTGAGGTTGGATTTCAGGTGATCCGAGACATACCTTGAGTCCTGCCTATGGAACCTATGGATTGGCGAAGCGTTGTGGCCGAGTTGTCTAAGTCGCGGACATCGGATTGCAAAGGTGCTTTATTTCGTCAGCCCTGCAAATAATCATCCATTAGGGTGGAGTGCAGTGGGGATGTTGAAGTGAAGAAGTTTCTCAATGTGGATAAGAATTTAACGGTAGCTCATTACTGCCATTAAAAAAACGTAGAATTTAGCATAAATTTAGGACGATGATAATTTGTTTCCAAATCAATTTACGCTAATGTTACACATAATGTTAGCGTGCGAGGATGTTGCTTAAAATTTATGACATCACGCTAGTATTCAGGCATCATAAATTGATTCAAATCGACTTTAACTAAATTCTTTTTGAATGGCAGTTGTGGCTACTGTTAAATTTCCTTTCTCGCCGAGGAAGGGCTCTGAGGTATAAATCAAGGAAGGCGTCTCTGAAATTGGACCCAAGAATATTGAAAAAGTGACTGCGAATGAACAGATGCTGAGAGTTAAGCGTAGTATGCCAAAAAATAAATTTTTGGGGCATTTTATATGCCTAATTTACAACTGGTGTACCATTATACATTAAAATCTACTTACGTGGCGTAGGCGTACGCGGTTTTTAAAATATTCTGAGTAGCACAACGAATGTTTTACATGGTGCAATCATATTACAACTCCTATTTTATCAGGGCTAAACTGAAGTATGCCGATGCTGTCTTCTCACGGATGGACTGACGATTGCAAAAATGCAGCAAATGCTGTTCTGTATAACTATTGTACCTGTTTACATGACGTGTTAATTTGTAGTCCTAGCTACAATGAAAGCAGCCTATAAAATGCATAACATGTACACCCTTTATCTAAAATCTGTTTTTGCTGAATATCATGACGTCATCATTTGGCTTTAGCGTGGCAGTGTGGAGTTTTAATAACGAACATAAGACTTGCTTAAGAAGTTCTTAAGCGTTCCTTTACACGCTGCATGTTTTGCATGTAATTTTACATTCAACCATGTCAAGAAAATTACAATGTAAAACATCCTTAACTGGGTTTCTTGCAAGCCATGCATGAAACTCAGTTTCAAAGGAACAAGCCATGCGTGAAACCCAGTATATAAGGAAATCGTTGTCATGACAACGGTCGTCCGTCCGCCTTAACGTGATTGCATGTAAAATTACATGTAAAACTTTATGTAAACTATGCAGCGTGTAAAGGAACGCTAGGACTAGGATTTTCATAGCATGCTTCCTTGAATGAAGCCTCAGGATGCTAAACGAAAGCCACGAAGTTATTTTATTTTTTCTGGTTTGAATCTGAAGCTCTTTTTTAAAATGCGCTTCATGTCAATTGGAATGATTGGGTATGTAGTAAGTTGTCTGCGAGTAAGTTGTCTGCGAGACTGCGAGTATTTCTTGTATTTTTTAAAAACAGTTTTTAAATAAAGGAAGCGTTTGATGGGGCATATAGTAATTATTACAATTTAATTTTTTTATACCGTGTCAAAGAATATCAGCGTTTTGTAGTTTTCGCAGCTGTTTGTAAATAAAGCACTTGTGTTTCATTTACTGTCCTTTTTGTTTTTTTTACGAGACGGCAAATCTTCAGAAAACAAACGACCAAAAAAATTATAGTTGCACGTTTGTTAAATTGTGTTTATTTCAATAACTTATCTATTAAATTTTAATACAATGCATTGGCCATCAGCAATACATCTACATTTTAAAGAAAATTGACATTCACAAAATTCATGCGCATATAGTGAACCATTTTATCTAAGCGAGCTATTTACAAAATATCAGTGTTTGCTTGACAGTGTGTCACTATCATAATAGTGTATTTTATATAGATTTGATATCAAAGTAATGAAAGTGCAAAATGTAATCTTGCAATAAATTTGCTAAAGAATGTCATCTTCTTTAATTATAAAAATGCTAAGTACGAACAGGCGGATACAAATATCATGTACACAAAACAATGTATGACAGTCTATGCATCTGGGTGCAACGTATTGTTCGTAATCATTCTAGTGATACAGTCATTGAATTATGGTCAAATAATTATTATATTAGGATTAAAGTCGATTAAACACCAAAATATTAAAGGAACGTTTCATAATTGCGTGGAGATGTGGAATAATAGACAGAGAGCAAAATTAAAGCAAGAAGAAAAAGAGACGAAAACGAAGAGGAACCGAGAAGAGTGAGAGAAACCAGAAGAACGGTACAGATGCCTACTATAGGGATTCTCGAAGTGCTGCTTGCGAGCCAAAAGTGGCCTGCGAAGACTTTTAATGTGGGCCCACGGAACCCATGCTGAAAGGGCATCTGTGGCCCGCAGCGATGTTAGTAAGGTTGGTGTGTTTTGTCTCAAAAAATAGAGTAGAGTCAATTGGATAGAGTAGGCGTAGCGAAAGCGAAGACGGACAACGAAGCTTAGAAAATTTCTGACTGCACCCCCCCCCTCGCTCATGAGTTGGACCAAAGCCAGAAATGTCCCTCAAAGATTTTGAAGATGAAAATGTGGCCCGCCGAAGAAAAGTTTGAGATCCACTGCTATGGACAAAGAGAAGTTCACGTCATGGGAGAGGAGAAACTGATGAAAATCATGGAAATCAGAACGGAAGAAAAGCGGGGACCAGGAAGAAAGTGAATAGGATTGACAGACTATTCACGTGGGAAAGAAACGTCTGAAGTGGTCAAGAAACGGGCTGAATATCGTGTGGAGTGAAAAAGTTGGATGCCAGGGACCTGCCAAGCGTCAGCACACTAGAGAGGCAGATAGTAAAATAGTATAAAAAACAAGAAAAGAATCGTAGAATAAAAAGATTCTAATAATTATTGCAACCAGGCTCAGTGATCTTTTGAGTAAACAAATAAAATTTGAGAATGAAGTAATTGAATTGAGTAAAACAAAATTTGCCGAGTCAATTTAAAAATTGGGAGACAACTGATCTCGACACATCGTAACGAGATCTCTTATGAAAAGTTATGTTGGATTGCATGAACGCGCGTTGAAATAGGCTCTTCAAACAAGGCTCACCTAGCTGACCAATCACCATGCGCTGAGTTACCACTGACAGATCTTGATTTGACATGGGACAAGCACACTGATTGGGCAGCCTGTAACTCTTAACTCTTGAATCTTAACTCTTAATTGGGTAAATTTTCATTAATGTATTAGCAAGATGGCGCACATTTACAAGGGTTCAAGTGTTTTAATCGCCATTAAAGTACCCATTACTCAGCGAATTGTTAGCGCTGTCCGTTTTTGACACAAATTTTCACCAGTTCTATGGCTTCTTCAATAATAATATGAATTTTACGCCTCCTAGCGGCTGAAAATTAATTGAAAAGGTGGTAAAAGTTCAACAAATCAGTGTTCACAATCTCAACATGCGTTCATGCAACCCAGGATTGCTGTTGTACACTCTGACCGTAGTCTGAATGATAGAACAAATATATGCCAACTGATGTGAGAGCGATTTATCTAATCTCAAAATCTGATACATTCAATCTACTATCAATATCTAAACTCAATATAGTACATTAAACAGCCAAAAGTTAATAAAATCAAATGCCAAGTCAATTGACTCCACTCATATTCAGTAGCCAACTGTTTGACAGCCATTAATATTTTGCAAATTTTTGCAGTTACAAGTTACAAGTTCGAAGCAGATTCACGGAGGGGACCAGCAAAAAAATAAGTTGAGGAAATCCTCGTCCGTGATGGGGACGTGTTAAGGGTCGGCATTAAGGCCCCCGAGCCCCACATCATTACATGGGCCCAGTGGGTGGAAAAGCATTTAATTGGAATAATATCATTTTATGAAGTAATCTATACCATGTAGAATTTAATTGTATTGAATTTTGAAGATTTTGGAATGTTGCAGTCGCGACACTCTCGCTGGTAACACAGCCTACAAACCAGGCCTGAATATAAGCTCAGAAAATTGATTAGAAGTTTTGCTAATCAAATTCTATTTTGATTAGCAGTTTCACAAATTTGATTAGCAGTTTTTATATCGTCTTAATATCGCCCATGGAATTACACATAGGCCCAACTATTGAGTCATTTTTTATTTGGTAGTCTTTAAAAGTCTTTAAATGTCTCAACATAACATACAGTCGACCTAGATAGGACTGCATCGATTGGTTACTGATAAAGCCGCGCGTGAACTGAAAGTCAGGTCAGTGCTAGGTCTGCCACAGCGCCACTCGTCGGTTAATTGAACCTTGATTTACACTATTTCTGATTTGTCAATTGTGACAAACACAATTTGTGTTTGATTCGCAAAAGGGGTCAAACTGCATCGTAAATCGCGATGCAAATCCGCATATATTCAGGCCTGCTACGGTCAGCTGAATACAACCAACCTTTTAATTCAGCGCTAAGCGCTAATAGTGAATTCTTCATCAAGCGTTCAATAACGTAAGTCAGCAATGCAGTAGACACTCAAGCAATGGCAGTCACGGAAAGTTGTCATTCTCTCACAATCTGGAGCTTAGCCACACATTAGGGTAATGGTGGGGGTCGTGTTGGTGTAGTATAATTCCCCAGGAAGAGACTTTTCTTTTCCACACGGAACTCGAGAGGGGTATGCTTTTTACAACATAGGGGTACTTCTGGAGCTTACTTTCGGATGACTTTTTACTTTGGGGTTACTTTTGCTTGGCTTGGGGTTACTTTTTACTTTGGGTTACACAGCTTGGGGATACTTTTTACAACTTTTTCACAGAAAGGTACTATGGGGTTCCTATCTTCATAAACTTACTACGTCAAAACAAAGATTTTTTATGCATTTTTATTCTTCTCACCAATCTTAACAGTGTTTGCTCTTACCAATAAGTGTGGTCCGGGTGGAGACAAGGTAAAATCACAGTGGGGATCAATCTAAATCAGGGAGGGGACACCCTCGTCTGTGTTGGGGACGTGTCCAGGGCCGGCGTAAAGGTCCCTCTCGCCCCACAGAATTAAAGGGCGGAAAAGCATTTAATTGGATGTAATAATATATTCAAAAGGTTTCGTTTACACGTTTCGTTATGATCTTTGGGGTTCCCACTGGGGGGGCTGCTGGGGCCCTTTGGGCTTTAAGGGGTTGCAATGTAAACGTTTTCTTTGCACGGGGAGAAGAAATTTGTTCCAAGAATATTTTTGTGGGACAGACTCAAAATTTACTTTTTAGTGGAGCCCAGAGCACTCTAACGCCGGCTTGGACGTGTCCCCACCATCCACCTACGTGCGGCTGTGCCCCTGCTCCAAAACAAAATCGCGGCGACCAACAGTAGATTCAGAATACTGCAAATTCCTATAGGTTTGGGGTTATGAACTCGTTTCGCAGGTCGGTCCAGAATACTGCGCCGTGCACTCGCACAGAGAGTCGTTGAGTATCGGGACGCACGCCCCCCCGTTGCGACAAGGACTATTGATCGGGGGGCAAGGAGCCCCCGCGTACTCGGTGACCCCCTGAACGACCGTGGCGTCCCCCACGAGGTCAGACACCAGTCGACCGCCCTGGTAGAACTGGCAAACAGTGAAGGTCAAGGTTATAGGTCTCGCCTTAAGTGTAGTAATTAATGCAATTCAATTTTGAGAGGAGAAAATTTCTTCATGGCTCAGAGTGCTGGACGCTGAAAATAAGCAACGGAAGGAAACTATTTACCACGGAAATAGGTTGGCTTAGGAGAATGTGTCTAGACTGCAGAGAATCTAATCAGAAACAAAATAATCAGGCAACGACATGAGCAGGAAATATCACTGATGCAAAGAATACAGGAAAGACGCCTCAGATGATTTGGACACGTCTACAGAATGAGCCAGGAAAGACTGGACCACCTAGCTCTGCACACCAAAGTACATGGTGCCTGAAGCTAGGGCAAAAAAAAAGAAGATGGATCGACAACATATAATGGAGGATCTACATGTAGAACCAAAGGGCATGTCCATGAACAGTCATAAGGCATAGGGCATGTCAATAAGGGCGGGGTCCGACACAGATATGGCCTGGAGATAGCTCATTCGGCCCCAGTGTCACTCATCCTCAACTCTCATCCTCAACTCTCATCCTCAACTCTCATCCTCAACTCTCAACTCTCATCTTCAACTCTCATCCTCTATCCATCTTTCTTCTCTCTCAATCCATCTTGCTCTTGCTAATTTACAAACCAACTGGAAGAAATTCCAAACATAACATCAAAAGGCCTAATAAACCCTAATCCTATGCTGGCCCTAACACTAACGCAGCCCTAACCATAACTTGCTAACTCCCAACGCAGCTCTAAACCTAAAATATATATTCTCCCCCCAAAAAAGTTAATTTTTTTGCAAACGTATCCGAAATTTGCGTTTTCTATAACATTATACGACATTTAGTAGCTCGCTTGCAAAATCTAAAACGGCACTAGAAGGGTTAAGAAACCTCAGAAAAGAAACAAAAACTTACTCGCTGCACTGCTCCAGTGAGGTACGCTGTAATCCCAGCGTCAGGGTGCGGATCGCCCGGATATCCGCCGAGAAAGAGCCTCGGCAGTAGGTTGAGGTCGCGGAGACTGCCCGGCGATGACCCTGAGGTCGGGGGAAGGTCATCCAGGGTCAGGACGGCATCCGTGCCGGAGAGCTCGACCAACGCCTTGTGCCACGTGGCCAGCTTGAGTCGAGCAGGGCTCCTGCAGTCAAACATAATTATGGTCCAATTATGAGAGTTATGATTACTCAGGATTGTTTTTTTTCTAGTTTAGGTCACTGTGTGTAGAACAAAGACTGTACAGACCGGTTCTGTGCCAGAGATCCGGCACAACCACTCCCACCTTCTTTGGTCCACTTTTACGACATGCCCCGGGAGCTCTAGGCTGCAAGCCAATTCGGCCTGCAGGGGGCACTCAGCGTTATGATCCCGAGACCAAGATCTTGAGACTCGAGCGCACTCAAGTGTGTTTTGTTAAGGAATCGGTCTTGGTCTCGAGTTATTTCAAAGTTCTCAATCTCAAAAAATCGATAGCCTACCGAGATCAAGACCTACCATTGGGTTATTGCAATTTCTTTGACGATCATTAATGCTTTCACAAATCAAGCTACAAATATTTTCAGTGTGCTTAAAAACAAAAAGAAATTGCAATGCCTACGAAGCCTAGCTGTTGTTCATACAGCAAGAGTCAAGTAGAGATAGAGTATCAATAGAGCAAGAATCAAAACTTTTTATACCTATTTGTGTGGACTGACAAGGTCTTGATCATGAGTCTTTTCAAAAGGTCCAGACGACTAGATTGAAACAGTGGGAAGAGGGAAGAAGCAACGGACTTCAACTCATCATTCTTACTAATTTTATTAGCATAATTTGTCTTTTATTTCTTTTAATTCTTATTTCTTTATTAATACCTTACCAGGTATTCCTTTCCCAGGCGATAAAATCAGGTTAATGTGTTATTATTATTGTTATCTGTTAAATCAAAGAAATGCAGTTTCACCACCAAACGTCTTCAAAAATTAAATAAAAAGGGAAAAAACTGTGCAATTTTTTGGCCTCAGTCGCATTTTTTTTAACGACAGTGCACTTCGCACTTTGTGCAGCGTTGCACGGCCAGCCAAAGCCGCTCACGTCAGGTGTGCACTGTGCAGCACTGCACACAGCAGCTACAGCTTCTCACGTGATGTTGGCGATGCCTGAGCCGAGATTGTAGCGCAGCTGAAGGAAGCCTGCAACGAGGTTGAGAGAGATGAAGTCCGCCTTCGCCGTGTAGTTCTGACTCGCGTAGTAGATCATGCCTGCACGAGCACATCGCAGCTTGCATGCAGGGCCGCAGCCACGGATTTGGCGGTTGGGGGGACCAAATTTTTCAAGAAAACTTTTTCCCAAAAAGTCCATTCTCAAATTCAATTCTGTAACCTGGAACCCAACAAAATGGTAGTTTTTCCCCACCAGCCCACCAAAATGGTCATTTTTCTTGGAGGGGGACCATCCTTCATAATCTTTTTAAGTCACTTTTTTTCTTGGGGGAGCAACGACAATTGCAACTTGCAATTATATGCAACTCTACGCAATTTAGAAACAGTTAAATTTCATAAACCAGAACCTACCGTCTGGCTCTGTGGTCAAAAACCAAACTTCGTAAGTTAAGTTTTTCGTCACATCACTCGAAATAGGAATTTCCAGATAGGCATTTCCGTCAAACGCTGGCACGAGAATATCAGGGTTCTCCTCATCTGAGCAACAAATAAATTCCCCTATTGATATATCTAATGATAAAATGATACTCATTGATATCTTAATAATGCATATTTTCAAGGTCGTGATTTCGTTACCCATGCATAAAAATTTATTAAGTTATGCAATCCAGAAAAATTAGTAAAATAGGACTACTAAATCTGAACAACTCTTGTTGCAAAATTCTATACCCTTTACAAAGCAGTTAAAATTCACGCTGCAAAACAGACGTTAGATGCCGTCAACGCCTTAAGGTGCATTCACATTGGCGTCATGATCAGGCCGTCTTCAGGAAGAATTCTTCCCGCAAGACACCCGTAATCCAGTCGCAAGACCGCAATGTGAACAAAGTCGTCTTCAGTGACGATGTGTCATTCCGCAAGACACGTCTTCTCTCAAGCGATGGTTATATACCATATACATGGTGGTTATTGGAAAGACGACGGGAAGACGACGCGACGACACATGCATCGTCCCGGAAGCCCTGTCTTCCAGCAAGACGCGTCATTAGGGCCGTCATCTCGTGCAGATCGTTCTTCCCGGAAGACAGCCGGAAGAACAGCCTGATGACGCCAATGTGAAGGCACCTTTATAAGCCCAGGCTTCTAGGTTCTAAAATATGGTTTTTTGAACTGCTTTAGACTTTCGGACATTCTTCTCTATGCCCTACATTCCTTGCTTCTAATGGAAATTGAAATACTGCCAGTACCACAACTCGCCTGGCGGAGGGCTCGTGTCGGGCAATAAATTGAGATGGCTGGTGGGTGTTTGCCAGGAGCAGCGCTGCTCAAGCGATTAAGGAAGAAGAGGAGAAAAAAGAAAAGAAAGAAGAAGAAGAAGAATAATAATAGTTATAATGCTGTCTCGTTCCGCGGCACTTTTATTGACACTCCTGATCCAGAGTCCTAGGTTTCCAGGCGGAATTGTTTTTATCTTTTACATAGGCCTGTTTCTATCACCTGGGAATGAAGTACCAGGTAATATTATTATTATTTTTAAACTTTTAAAAAATAGTAAAAGTAATACGCAGGCTAATTTGCTAGAGCGCCATAACGAAGTCGATGATATTCCTAGGGCGCTTTACGATCTCAGCAATTTAACCAAATAACCGACGGATAATATTGACATGCAGCAATGCTAAGGACATGACCTTGCAAATAGTTCAGTCTTCAGCGTGGACTTGAACCGTTCAGGTGTGGGAGCGAGTCGAGTGTCCAACGTGAGACTGTTTGATGCGCTCGGTCCAGCGCAATAAAATCCTCGTTCACCGTAGTTGCAAAGAAAGAGTAAGAGGAAGAGGATGAGAAAGCCAGTATCAAAACAAGTCCATTAGATCATCTTTCAACACATTTCAAGAAATTCTATGCATGTATGTAGAGTCTAAAACAGCGTAATCACTATGTTCCAGAGTACTTGCCAATTTCGCAGAGAATTCCGCTGCGACCAGAGGGGCAGTCGCAAATAAAATTTGTGTTTGATTCTTTTAGACATATTCCGTTGGCCTGACACGGTCGAGAAGAGCAGGGGTCTTGTTCCACCTTGACAAGAGGAGGACAAGGATTGCCTGGGACAATGAAACATTAAATGTAGCCTTACACAGAAAATCTTTTCTTCCCACAAAAATAAGTTACCATGTCAATAAAAATCTTCATTTATTTCCAGTATCTGAAAACGGGGGTGACCATCTAATGCACGGGCACCCCACTTCAAAAACGAGGGTGCCTGAGTATCTCGGGCACTGGTGGATCGGTGCCCCTGAAGTTCTAACCGTCTACTTCGTGATGCTGTCTTCATATTGCATTCTCGGACCCCACGCCCAAGCTTCCTTTGATAACTAGAGAATTAGACAGCTAGGCTTCGTAACACAAAACAACATTATTAAAATTCTGGGGAACAGTGATAGCGACAGACATTTCAAATGTCTCTGTCAATTTTTACCAGACGTTTTAGGCATCGTTGTACAGTGTTGTAAATTTTGCATGAAAAGTTAAAATAAAAGAGAAGATTTTAAAGCTGCAAAGAACAAAATTGTATGCACATGTTCAACAAGATACCAGCTACTAACGCTGAAAGTTTCAGAAAATTTTATCAAAAATTTCAGCAGATATCTGGAAAAAATCCCACAGGGGGGATACTTTTTGAGGGGGTTACTTTATCACAGGACACCAGACCCCCGGGGCCCGGAGAAACTACATGTAACTGACTGCACATGCACATTTTTTTTCCCTTTTTCTTTTCAAGTATGACATGCCGCATACAAGTTACAATGGTGACCCGGGGCACCGGTACAGTCAGCGGGTAATACAAGTTAATCGACTGTCGCAGGTGTTTGCACTCACAGGGACAAGGTCGGGACTTCAGTACAGCAATGCCAGCTATCGTCTTGAAGACAGTGTTGATCCAGTGCCATACGCGGCATTTTATTTTTAAATGCCACGGGCAGCCAGCGTCGTGGATCGTTGGAATGTCTCATTATGTTCCGGTGCGCTGACTGAACTCCTTCCTATTATCTCTTCAGCCGATTAATTGTACATGCAACACCGAGGATTATTTACATAATCGCATACTTGATTATTGTGGATCAGGGTTGAGGTTTATATTTGTATTATTTGACGATGTTGAGGGCTTGAGGCTATGACCATCGCAACATTTAGCTACTGTTCATTTCGCCTTTTTTCTCTTTTTTTCCTCTATTTATTTGATTGTTTGTCCGTCCAATGTGGCAAATAAAGTTTCATATTATGCATCGAACAGGGCTACGAACGCAGCTGGTCAGCCCACGACCAGAATCAGATTGGAACTCAAAGCGTGTCACTCATCCACTCACTAACCGCGCTCGGCCACAACGCTTCGCCCTGAGACGTTTCGCCGTGAGGCGAAGAGTTGTGGCCGAGTTGGCTAAGTCGCGGACTTCGGATTGCGAGTGTGGCAGAGTCGGTTCGAACCCCGGCCGCGGCAAAAGATTTTTGAGTCACTTCGTGCACGCTTGGCAAAGGTGCTCAATTTCGTCAGCCCTGCAAATAATCTCGTCAGCCCTGCAAAATAATCATCCATTAGGGTGGAGTGCACTAGGGAAGTTGAAGTTGAAGCCGCTTAACTTGCATGATCGTAGCCAAGAAACCTACAGCTTCAATCTGACTACCTCGTATTAGCGTGCACATATTCTCTACTTTACCCTAACTGACATCATAGGATTGTCGCCTGCAGCGTTGACTATGAAAGTCTAGGTTGAATTTAACTGCCTGTAAGTCATGTTTTTATCTCTAGTCCACTGTTGTTGTTTATTTTTGTCCTTGCAGGCTAAATGCAACTCTGATATATCTATTTATGTCAAGCATTGCATAAAGAATAACTAGAATTTAAAATAGGATCTCAAAGAGGATTTCAAATAGGATCTAACGAAATTTCATGATAGAATCCATTATAGGAATATTTTTGTAGCGTATTCAATGTAACAGTAGATATTGAATTGAATTCGAAAAAAAGCATTAATGTTATCAACATCAATTAACATACCGGTACCCAGCACTGAGACCGCTTCGATGTCAGCCGAGCCCGGATATGTCAGGTCGTATTCCTTGCGTGACTTGTCAGAACCGGATACAACCAGTGATCCAATACATCCCGTCAATCCCTCGCTGACTCCACCCAGATTCCTTGTGATTCTGGACAAATACGAACGCAAAAACAAAATTCAATATGATAATAGCTAAAGTTAAAGTTAGCTGTGCACCTAGCTTGAAATCCAGCAAGCTAAAAATCTGTTTGAAAGAAGGCCCTAAGAACTGTGACTGATCTTTGATGTAATTATGACGCCATTCCACCATTGCACAGTGTAAGAAGCTAGCAGTGTTCGTTTAGTGTTCAGACATGGGCGCCAGCACATTGATGCAAGGGGGTGCAATTGCACCCCCGTGGAAAAGCAGTTTGCACCCTCCTGAAAAAGCGTTTGCACCCCCCTGGAAAAGCGTTTGCACCCCCTGTGCATCCCCCTGGATTTTGCTAGATTGGTTTTCAAAGTGAGGTGGCGGCCCTTTTTGTTAAGGTCTGTCATAAATAGCAGGTAAAGCATTATAGGTGCGGTAGGCAAAAAAGTTTCCGTGAGCACCCCCTCCCCCCTCCGCTCGAGACTCTTGCACCCCCCTGAATTGTAAAAGTGTGTTTTGCACCCCCTGGATCAAATCCTGCGGGCGCCCATGTGTTCAGTATCTCTGAGCAAAAACGGTGTGAACAGAATACAAACAGTATTGCATTTATCGGTCCAAAAGGAACTGACGATAGGGGGAAGGGGGTGTTGGCTGCCAAACTTTGCAGTCAGATAGGTCTAATGGCCGGAGAATAAAGCAATTTGGATATCGACTGTCAATAAATTAGTTGCACTGCGCTGCAACTTGCCTGAAGATTTGAACATTTGTTATTTGTATACAAGACATTTTAAAACATTTGGTCAGCATAACGCTGACAAAATTACCAAATTAGACTAAAAATTAATGAAATATCCCTAGATTCTGGGTATCTCAGCCAAAAATATCCATATATGGCTTTTTTTTCTAAAATATATGGAGCTCACATTCTACATTGCGTCCAGTAGAACGGTTTCGTTTTAGGGGGAGCAGAAACCGTCTGTCGTGCAGAAAACTCACGAGCGGGGGGATTTTGCGAAGCTAATTGTGATGTCCTTATGAAACACCTGCTATAAAAATTTGGTTCATAGAAGTGCACAGCAATATATTTTGAGCTGGTGCGTAGGTCTGATAAATAACTTTTACCGCGCATGGGCGCTACGATAATGCATATTGTGCATAATCGTAACATGCTCATTTTATAAACTGAATGTTACAAAATGCCTAAATTCAGAAAACAAAAACAGAGCAAATACTGTCAACATGAAATTATGCTGCAAAATACTTTCACGGTTTCGCCTCTCAGGAATTTAGCTGTACCGTACTTCATTTTCAAATTTAGGAGAATTGCCTTATATATAGAGCCTCTGTAGAAGCCTAAGATTGCACGTCGGTCTAATTAGAGACGAACTCTATGTAATTGCTACGCTAAGTTTTGTATGCTGGGTCAGTTTCTCGAAAGTGACTCAGCCGCTAACTAAAGGCCAGTGATCAGCTAGGGAAAGTTTACTTGCTAACGACACATCGCTGCCTAGCCGCTGTAGTATAAAATCTGACTGCGGCATTTCTGCGGGGTGTTCACACCTGACGCTGATTCCGACTTGAAGCTCACACACTGCGAGAACTTCAGGGACTGCCGCGAGCGCAGCCGCGCTGTGGCGCAAGGCCGCGCGTCTGGTCTGAGATGTCAAAGTTTAAGTGTTCTATACTGTAGTTTGATGGTTGAATGGTTGGAAAATAATGTATCTCAATATTGTAAAAAGAATCGACTTCAATGGGAACTTCTCTTCAAAACTACATCTATTAGTGTAGTCTGGTAGGCCTGGCCATGGATGCAAAGTCAAGCGAGTTAAATAGGCAACAGTAGGCCTAGCTCTACCACAACGATCAATTCTAGCATAAAATTCCCAGAACAATTCAAAGAACAATAGGAAAAACTATTCTACATCAAAAGACCCCCAGCCCAGGCTACGACACTTCTGCGGCTTTATTTTCGCTAATGTAATTTTTGCGAGTTTTACCCATTTGTGAAATTCTTAAAAATGACATGCGCGAAAAAATTGCATGTTTTACATTATTCTAAATAACGATAGTTATTTATTGGTACTACCGGACTATAATGTGCATTTTGAAACTTATAATGTATGTAACGGGTCCTTTGTTAAATATTGCTCTTGATTCTATTGTTTGATAGTAGGGCAAAGGATATTTTACTTCTGTGTTTGAAAAAACATATAGTTCCCTGTGTGCTCAACGTGTCGAGGTGTCCATCCAGTGCGCATGCACGGTTTGTTCCGTCCAGTGCGCATGCACGGTTTGTTCCGTCCAGTGCGCATGCACGGTTTGTTCCGTCCAGTGCGCAGGCACTGTTTGTGGTCATGTGATCACACATGTACAGCGTAGCGCTAAATATTGTGCTTAACATGCAAATCGAAAGTTTAAACTTCAAAATTAATTCCATGATGGCAAGCAAATTAGGCTGAATGCACAACTAGGCACGAAGGACCAAATTATGCCCAAAGGGCCTAAGGTTTATCAAAAAGAATTAAATCAAATTCTGTCCATAATTATTAAGGTCTACGCAGTAGGCCCTAGTTATTACCTAAGCGCACTATTAGAGTTAGTTGATTCAATGCAGGGTTTTTATTATCTACAATCCACAAAACCCCGTGACGTCATACTGACACGTCGGTCGGCGCGCTCACGCCGCCGAGGCTGAATGGCTGCATGAGGTTGAGTGACGACAGCGTGCCGGGGCTGGCGCCAGTCACTGTGGGCAGCGCGTCTACACGCAGAAAACCCTCTCGCAGCGTCCTGCCTGCGGTCACAGTGTGCCACTCGTTGAGCGCGAGAGGCTCGGCTGTCCTGAGCTGAGCCGCGCCGTGACCAAGATCGTATCTACGAAGAGAAATGTAACCAAAAATTAGAACTCTGAAGATCAATTTTTAGCATCAGTAATTAGAACGGTATAAATAGCAGATATGATTCTGACATAAACTTTGGCCGCCAAGGTAAGCAAAATGTTTTGTTATCATATGTCAATTAATTCAATTCAAGCAAGTTGATTCTGTTTAAACTAAAAAGTAAGCGCATTTTTTGTCGTCTATTCTGTTAATGTCCATGGATAGACATGTTAATTAATTGATATAGATATATTACATAGGGAAGAATGGAGGGCAAGATAGGACCGGGAAGGCCACATATCGAAATGATAGACGATCTGCTGGAGAAGGAATCGTATGCGGATATGAAGACAAGGGTCGAAGATCGGACAAGGTGGAAGGTTTGGGCACCAAAGACCTGCCGTTTGGCAGAGCACTGAAGAGAGAGACATAGGACGTTTTGCGCCCTGGTATACATCTGGAATAGGGTATTGGCACAGAGGCCTATCCATTTGTGAGTGTCCATGGCGGTCCTGTGGAGCCGAGTGTCTACAGGCAAGATGCCCCTCCTGATGCAAGATGCCCAACTTGGCCGATAAGGCAGCAGGGGCAGAGCCACCAAACATAGTTTAATGTCATGTCCGGGATACAAGGATTGAAAAGTGAAAAGTGCACAACTAAGAGCAAATATGTCAATTTATCAAGAAGATTATTTAACATGTGTATCATTAATTCGCTCTCACGAATGAAACAATACAATAACGATTCTCTCTCTTTTATTAGTGCACTGCCAAACGGCAGGTCCCTGGCATCCAACCTCTCCACACCTGGCGGTTCTCCGCCATTCTTTTCACATTTCCATACGATTTTCTTTCCAGTAATCCATCTGTCATTTTAATTCTCTTCAGCCTCGTAGCGTGATCATTCTCAGTGGGGCGGGGCAGGTATTTGAGCAGGGGGGGGCAGACGTTTTATAGCAGGGGGAAGCAAACAGCATTGGCTAATGTTGACTTTGAGCGCAGGAGGGACAGAGGCCCTCAGCAGTAAGGGCACTGCCCCCTGCCGCCTCTCACGCTATGGGCCTGATTCTCTTTCTTCCCCACGTCGTCTTGCCCTTTATTCTTTCCTCCAGTATTAGTAGAATAATAACAAGGTTTTCATTTGCAACCCTTCGCCCGACCTGTACTCCAGATACCCCCCGCGCAGCGCCAGCGACACAAAGTCCCCTCGCGCCGTGTCGCTCTGCCCCGCGTACAGAAGAATGGCGTCAGGGGCGCGTGCCAGGAAGGTCAACTCGAGTTCAAGGTCAGGGTTACCAGAGTGGATGCGCTTCACGCGCATGAAGGAATGACCGGAGAACTGCGGCGGAGCTACATGCCCGGCTGGAAATATGGAAACGTCTGTTTCAGTTAGCGCAAACTGACTTCTCGTCTCTGAGCAAGATGACAATAGCATGAGGGACGTTCCATAGACAAGGCTCATTACAATTCCGCATCGTTAGCTTTTGATTTAAAAAATCCAAGATATACATGTAACGCTGCTCCTCTGTGACAAAAATTCTAGACTAAAATTCTAAACTAACATTCTAAACTAAAATTCTAAACTAAAATTCTAAAAATGACTAAAAGTCTTACTCTGTGAACAAATGTACATAGTCTGCAATTCACTACGCAACGACTTTGAAAAGCTTCATAATAACAACAAGATTTTTGTGAGTGTTATGCCATTTCAAATGCAACAGAGATGTCTGAAATCAGGCCCAACTAGTGAAGCGTCATATATAAAAATATACTTTTTTATTAAGTACCGGGTAGGCTAAATTATAAACCAACGATCAAAAATAAAGAATAATAAAAAAATATAATAGGAAAAAGTTTGAAACATGGTCGGTATCCAATACCCGAAGCAGCACACTGTGCTACTCACCCGCCGTGCTTCGTGACGTCATCATCGATGACGTTACGGTCGCTTCTGTGGGCGGCGGCCTGGAGACGGTGGTGGTCTGGACTACCGGGCGAGATTTGGTCGGTGGTTGCGAGGGTAACTTCTCCGTTGTCGAATCCACGAGTTTAGTAGGAGGTGGAGTGGATTTGAGTGTGAACGGAGGTTTCGTGGTCGTAACCGCTGGAAATATCAAATAAAACACAACATTTTTTGTTACTTAGATGCTTATTTTACGCAAGCAGTGCAGTAAAAGGTGACAACCTAAATGGGCCGCGAGTCCGGATGAGGCCGCCGTCACCATAAGACTGGGTATGTGTAACGAACGCTTGTGTTGTAACTCAGTCAACCGGTGCCCAGGATCCAGGGGCGTAGCGTGGGGGGGGGGCAGGGGAAGCATTGCCCCCCCTGCTGAAGTCTCTGCCCCCCTGCTCCCAAAAAAGTTACTATTGGCTTATAGGCTTGATCTCCCTGCTCTTTGTGAAAATGAAGCCTTTGCCCTCCCTGCTCCGATGAAATGAAAGCCATTGCCCCCCTTCCCCCCATGCTCGGTCTGATATGTTCATTATATAGGGAAAAAAAGGATAATCACCGTTAAGAACGGCTTGAAAAATTTCTGAGAGAAAAGACACAAATGTGGTGCAGCGAGCAGAGCAGAGTGCCAAAATGTCTGCCCCCACTGCTCAAATTCTTGCCCCCCCGCTGAGGATGGTCACGCCACGGCCCTGCCAGGATCACCATTGTAACTTGTATGCGGCATGTCATAAGGTACTTGAAAAACAAAAAATAAAAAAAACTTAAAGAAAATAGCAGCCTGAGGCCCTAAGCAATACATGGTTACAACACAAAAATAGAAAACTTATGGCAAATTGTTCCAGTATTAAAAAGGTATGCAAATGAGATTTATAAAGAAGATCTATAATGCTCCAAGCATAATAATCGCCTCAGCACCTACTTTAACAGATGTAAAAGTAGGTCATAGTTAATTTATTTATTTAATAATTTAATAATTAATTTATAATGTGCCTCTAAGGAGTGAATCTAAGGGACATTTTTCAGTGCCTTCAA
>JAQIWG010001327.1:0-25113 GCA_034695025.1 Chamaedrilus cognettii
ATATTTTTCGGGGCAACAGTTGCCCACGGAACCGCCATTGCTTTAGTGCCAGGCCTACGTCACACCGCACAGCGCACGCATTCCTAATTTAAGTTCAATCAACAATATGATTCGTTCAGTCAACTTCATGTGTCATAGTAGAAGCTACTTGATCTTTTTTGCTACTTTCTGGTAAGGCTAACTAATGTTCATCAAGTTAGGCAAACTTAATGGGAAGTTCATTCAACTTGATATTCATAGTTAGGGCTACTCGAATATGCAAGTTCATTGTACTCGATTGGATCAAGGCAGCACCGCTCACTAGATTCTACGAGTAGGATGCACTTAAAATTATTTACAGTGTATAGTAACGCCACAGGCTGGCTGTAAGAGCTTTCCAGTGTTGAATTGTCACAATTTTACTTGCGGGGTTGAGTATTTTTTTTCCTTGCCGTGCAGAACCCACGAGCGGAGGGACGGGGGCGGTGGGGCGGGGGGGGAGGTGGTTGGGACAGAAGCTATTCCAGAAACTCAATTTTCAGTTTTTGGAGGCGGGTTAACAAGCGGAAGGGTTTAAATCGACCCACCCAGTTCTTTCTCAAATTTGAACTGGGGGGTTGGGACATGAAACTGGGCAGTCGATTTTAACCCCCCAGTTAATGGGAGCTACCCCCTCCTCCCCGTCAATTCGACTGGCACTTAATCAAGCTGAACCAAATTGAAGTCACTTAAGTGAAGGCCTTTTAATCTTGCCAATACTGTTACTATTTAACGGAAGTTATGGCAACAAAGCTGACAAGTTACAGAAGTTTGAATAGAACATTTATTATTGAGCATAAAACAATCAGAGAACGCCACAATAGCGACTGACTCTATGCAGGCATGCCAAACATATGAGTTTCTATAGTTAGCTTCAAAATTGCAGTTAAATCATTCTGTAAGTTACGCGATCAGTTGACGGTTTTCATTTAAAACACTAGCATTTCATACAACATGATTATCAGTTGACGGTTTTTCATTTAAAACATTAGCATTTCAGACAACATGAATTGTCTTTAAACCTTTTTCGATGCAATGTTCCTTGCACTGCCCAGAACTGCACTCAGCATCTCAGACGAAAATCTGCTTTGCTTGAATGCTGGAAAGCGCACCAGCGCCTTTTTGAAGAAAAAGAACACCTTCGCTACTTACTCAGCGGCACAATCCATAAGAAGAAAACTTTCATGCGATTGGTCAATCTGAGCTGCGTGATAAAAAGAAAATAAATTCATAACTAGGCCTACCCAGGAGTGAAAATGTAAGTATTTATTGACTCAGCGTAACAAGCATTCTCATCGATACGCTGAGTAGCTGAGTCAGCGACTGACTTGCGCTGAGTCGGCTGCTGGATGATTGCTTCTTTTCCGCTCAGCTTTTTTTCTGCTGCTCAGCAGCTGAGATGTCGAACGCGCTCCAAGTTCAGCGTACTACATTACAGATGATTAACCCAAATGACCTTTTAAATTAAGTATTATGTTGAGTAACTTCAAGCAGAGTATCAAGCATAAAATAATCTAAGTCGATTTACTAGAGTATAGCACTTTGAAATACATCGATAGAGATCTAGTTCAAAAAGTTGGTGCACTTGATTCAAACAGGAAACTTCTAAAAGCAAAACGGCTGAGTGCCTTCGACGTAACAAGAGAAAAATTGACTACAGCTAGAATTCACATACAACCTGCTGCACTGTCAAATTTATTACTTTGTACAACGATATCATTGATATAAAGTTGCTAAGGAAATTGAAAATACAATTAGTTGCATCATAGCTCCTGATTGAGTTCTTAAAACATTCTAACTAAACAAGGTAACTAGCAAATTGTATTCAGTTGAAAAATCACTAGTCCCCCGCACAATGTCACATAACAATATCAATAAGTGTGCGATGAATACTACGGTAATTGTCAATGCCTTGAAATAACAGTCGAATGCCAAAATTCAAACACATTTCAAATTTTTTTCAATTTGTCATCAAGCGACTTTGCTTGATAAACTTAACATGGTTTTTTTATTGAACAGAAGATGCACATGAGCAAGACAAAAACGATTCAAAACAAAAACTCGTGCCAAAATCGCAATTAATCCTGATTAAATGATTCCATCGAAGTTATTATAAATACTTCAGATGACATTCAGATGTTGAAAGTAGCATTAAACTGCGCATCTTTCAAAGAATGCATTAATTTATCCTTTTCATGAAAAAACAGCAGTTATCTTCTGACTTGTCGTAATAAAAAACACGCCTTCCGAAGTGACTCGCAGCTGAGTTGATGCACAAACAAAAATCATCACACACACGAAGCCGATACAAAAATTATTTAACAAAAAACATCATAAAAAAGCAAGACAAATTATCATTCGAACATAATCAAACACAATCCCTGTAAACAATTTGCCACGTGCAATACAAATTTCTCTTTAAACTGAATCGCGCAATACGAGAAATGGACTCGATATAAAATTAAACATAAATTTTAACTTGCACTGTAGTGCGAAAAGGAAGTGCAACCATCAAATTACTGAAACCAATACACAGATTATCCATAAGCAATAGATTTGGGCACATTTACATGGTTTGCAATTACCTGACTTAATTATATCAAACCAAATACAAGAAATTTTATAATCCGCAAGAGAACATTCTAGATAAGACACAATTATAATTTTTAGTTACATCTATACTATAAATAACTAAAAATATTTGTATTCGTCACGATGAGTAGTTTAAAAAAAACTGCATTTAAAACAGAGCCACAGGAGCCACTACAAACACAGCTACAACACAATAGCTCAGTGCTAATTAAAAGGTGAAAAAAAATTCAAGCGGCTTCATAGCGTCATTGCCAATATTCTAGAAAGACCCATCATAAACTCATTTTACCTGCCTACACTTTTATTAATTGTCAAAAATCATAATTTAATAACGTTTGATGAAAATCTGTCAAAATTAATTCGAGGAGAAAATCATCAGCCAAAAGTTCACGATTCCTAAGCACAATGGTCAAAACATAAATATAACTGTACGGTACATTAAGCATACTTATTTGGATACTTTCTTGTAAACATTTCAACAACAACATGCAACTATTAGTCTAAATAATAGAGCAGAATTCAATGCCGGAATCCAATTTCGTTACGCTTCGGTTAATAACACACGCTTTTTCAAAAGGGCGAAACAAATTTCTTAAACTAATCACAAAACGTAGAATTTAACTATAAAAAAGAGCGACAAAAATGTATTGGAAATCACAGAAAGCTCTTAATTGCTCTTCGCAAAACGTGTGTCATGCTAAACGTGTCTTCGCAAACGTGTGTCAAACCAGTGTCATATTACGCCGCGTAAATCAGTGTCAAATTACATTCAACTAATTAAAAGCTAGGTTAATTTTACACGCACATTCTTTTATTGGAATGTAAACAAACGCAAAGTTATTCCTCAAAAGCTCACTGGGCATTTAGAAAGCTAAATTATAAATACACATAACGCAGAAACAAGTGGCAAGCTGCGCGCATAGCACACAGTTTGGCGCACAAATGAACTGCCTGCAGCAACAAAACTTGATATGCGTCGCCAAGAAAAATCTCACGCATGGACGAAGACTAAAACCTAATTTTACCGGACACTAGGTCACCATAGGCTTGTTTGTTTAGCACTTCATACTGGCCGGTCTTGGGATCGAGATAGTACAGGGTGTCTTTCACAACCGCTGGATCGTAGCCTTCCTTTTGGTAGTCCATCTTCTTCAGCTTGAACGTACCTACGGTAAAGCAATAAACTAGGACTTGTACCAACAAGAAATTCGCGCTTAAACTTCCTCCTCAAAAATTTTCTGTCTGAATCTCAAAGTCATAGAAATTTATCAGAGTTAAAAACTTGTAGTTGCAAACACAGAAAGGAAAACTAAGTTAAAGATTATAATAAATTTGACACTACAATTGAATGCTTGAACCAGAGTCAAAGTTCAATTGTTATGGCATGGATAATCATCATCATCGTTTTTGACGTCCATTCTTATGCGCTACAGGCAAGCCTGTAACGCCATGTCCATGTTAACGCAGATAATGATACGAAGAAAAAACAGTACATTGCTAGCAATGTCGCATGATTGTATCTCATTATGTTCTGCGATACAGGGTAAAATCGCTTCATTTGGAATGATCAGATCCAAATTGAAACAATATTGGTCATGAATGTCAAACGTAACAAATCACACATTATTATCGTATGATAAGGTTTGTGCTAGTTGGCAGCATGAACACATGTTATCAAGTTTTTCATCACTGAAGAACTAACCATAATGGCTCAACCAATATGCACATAATAAAGAAATAAATCCCGATACAAAATAAGTAAAAATTAAAATTTAGCTTCGCAAACAAGATAACATAAAGTTGATCAGTATATAAAATTATAACTAGAAAATTGCTAGATGCAATTTCTGGAGAGGATTTGACGCATTTATCGCATGTGGGTAACAGGCACAATACTGCATGGCCCAATGCAAAAACTAGTAGATCAAGGTGGTCAAGTTTCCATCCAATACGAACCAGTCATGTCAAGATTGTTGACAAGTCGTAAAAAGACGGGTCTGGCATACGCCGGCAAAGCCTTCTGTAGGTCGACGCTCAGCTTCTTGACGTCTATCTCATGGAGCTCGTCGACAACCGTAGCCATGCCGGCCCGGCCCTCAGTTCCTAAACACCGTCAAATAGACCTCCAGTTCCACCATAACCAATATTGCAAATTATTGCAATCTATAAAGTGCAGCAAATAATACACTGGCGGAATATTAACACCTAAGTGCATTTAAGTAAAGAGGTAGAAAACGTTAAAAAAGTTGGCAGTTAGTCTACCATACCGCACTCAGCAATTTGTCAATTATTTATTAAAAATCTAAAGAACAATACATAAAGGCATTAAATAGAACCTATTTAGCTGTTTAGAAAATAAGCATATATACAGTTTTTATACACGCAACAAATCAAATATGAAATATATATAAGGTAAGGCATAAGGAGTACTTATGGCAAAGTATGCACCAAGTCAATCGACCTGAATCCACAGGACAGAGCGCCGATCAACGGTACATATCACCACTACAAGTAGATTTTGTTGAGAGTTTGTTGCACTAGTTTTGAATCTATTTTCTTATTACAGAAGAACTACGGATTGAAACGAAGCAGAAAAATCAGAAATTAAAAAGGAACCACAAACCACGGTTACAATGCATTTTTATTTTCAGAGGAGAGTTCTTTCATACAAATTGTATGCTGCTAACCAAACTTAAAATTTAACTTTCTCAGTCAAACATAGCAATTAAAATCGCAAATTCGTCAATAAGAGCAAAAACTCAACAAGCTCAACACAATCAGATCTTTAATATTCATCAAATCACAGTGAAAATACAATTTCTTAATTTCTGGTAGTGCGTTCCAGTTTCTATTATAGCATAACATATATGGGGAATTAATATTGTGGTATTGTTTCAACAGATTACATGATAGAAATTATAGAGATAAAATGATCTCAATGATATATCAAAAGCTTTAAAGAACAACAATCTGCTCATAATACTTTCTATTCGTCATATATCTGGACACGCTGAACTTGACGATTAATTGATCAAATAATTATAAACAGTTCGATTCCAACAATATTTGATTGAAATTGTGGTGCGGCTTTATGGAGTCGCTATGAAAGCAATATTTAATATCTTTTTGTACTGTTATAGCTAAGCCAGTATGCTAATAATTGTGTTAAATCATATGACATTGCTAAATAACTCCGGCCAGATTCCTTAATATTTCTTGTATAGCCTCTGCATTGTTTCCTAATGTGTATGTTTGAGCTACCATTTTAATGACTAGAAATAAAATTTTATATATAAAATTGCTCGTTGAATAAATTTTCACAATTTCATTAGAAATGCTACCGTTCTCAAATGGAAGAAGGTCCCATGGAAAAACCCACCTGGTATTTCGACTCCGTAGACAACAGCATCCTTGAGCTGGATGAGGTTGCTGACGACCGCTTCCACCTCCGACGTTGACACGTTCTCTCCACGCCAGCGGAACGTATCTCCGGTGCGGTCTCGGAAATACATGTATCCGTAATCATCCATCTCCAGGATGTCTCCTGCGCAGGCATTCGTAAACATTTGATCGAGTTACAGCCAAGTGTTCCATGAAGCTCTTCTTTTGAAACACACTGTATATTATTATCATTAGTAGTGTAGCCTACCAGTGAGGAAGTAACTGTCGCCCTTGCTGAAGACATCGTATCCGATCTTCTTCTTAGTCGCCTCGCTGCTGGCGTAGCCATCAAACTCCCTCATCGGGTCGCCCTTCACGATCTTCCCGACCAACTCACCCGGCTCTCCTGCACACATAGATCGCATCTTACGCACCAACTCACCCGGCTCTCCTGCACACATAGATCGCATCTTGCACACTGACTCGCCCGACTCTCCTGCACACATAGATCGCATCTTGCACACCGACTCACCCGGCTCTCCTGCACACATAGATCGCATCTTACGCACCAACTCATCCGGCTCTCCTGCACACATAGATCGCATCTTACACACCAACTCACCCGGCTCTCCTGCACACATAGATCGCATCTTACACACCAACTCACCTGCACACACTGTGCGGCATAACTCAAACTTTAGAGGTGCAGTAAGGGAGCTATCAGAAATTTCCATTGAATTTAAATCTAAGGAGCACCCCTCACCCACCGGGCCCGCAGCGGATGCAGAGGCCGTTCTTCCCTCGGATCTGTTCCCCTGTGAACTGGTTGACCTTGATGAGCTGGACGGGGTAGACCCACGGCAGCATGCGGCAGTTGAAGCCGATCGCGCCCGGCGTGTTGTCAGGGTTTACTGACACAATGCGCACGAAGGATAGTTTACTTATAGTTTAGTTTTTTGTTGCTTAGGGATCATTTGTAGCACAAGGACTATATACAGTCTGGTTCTGTGCAAGGGAGCCCACACAGAACCACTCCCCCTTCTTTAGTTGCCTCTTACGACTCGCCTGGGGAGCTCTGGGCTGCGAGCTAATTCTTTGGTTCCCCGGCCTGCAGGGGGAGGAAACGGCTCAATATATGATGAATGCTATCACAGCACTGCGTGTATTGTCTAAATTAAACAAAACATTCATTTCTTAAAGACCTGTCAAATCGCGATTAATAAATACATATCTAAAACACAAATATCTTTTTCAACAAAAACATAGAACAACAGACAATATAAAATTATATATTTCTCTAATTGAGCATAGTAATGAAATATAAGTCAAACGTCGGAAAGCAAGAACGGCACTAACCACAAATAAACACATGCATCGAAAATCAGAGCTCGCAGACATTATTGTCACAAACTTTAGTTAATAGGCCTACAATACTCCATTCACATAACGTTCTAGCCAAAAGGCTCCAAAAAGCTTGTGGAATAAAGGAAGTCAAAAGCACTCAAGGCTGCTATTGGTTGTTTGATATATATAATTCAAATATAGCAGCCTTGAATTGGAAGACAGTGTGACGTTTCTATTATACGCCTTTTCGTAGCGTAGTAGCCGACTTAAATCGTCTTTAATCGTCTTTATGTTTTGCAGTGAAATGCCCGAAAAACAGCTCGCAACGATAGCCTAAAGAGAACCAATGTCAGACTAAGTTATTATTTACTCATATGGGTAAAGAAAAAAAATCAAGACCAGATTGAGCTCAATCCTCTTGGACAAAATGTAACCAAATCCACTAAATCCAGGCACAAGAGTTCCTACGCAGAAAAGAAGCCCAAGAGTTACTTGGTTTCTAAAACATGCGCTAATGTATGAGTATGCTCACGGATCACAAGATATGCTAATTTTGGAGCATCCCCCCGCATGCGCAGGCTCATTTGAAAGTTAATTTAAATAGATTATCAATCAAAAACATCCAAGAATGAACTATATCCACCCTAAACCTGACCCTAACCCATACCCTACTTAACCCTAATAAAATCCTAACCTAAACCGCAGTAAAACTGAACCCAATGTCAAAAATTGTATGCAAATTAGGGCGCAGGCGCGGTAAGCATCCAAAAAATTAGTATATCTTATGATCTTTGAGCCGCTTCTATGTAGGAGTGTCGGTCGGTGCTCACTGATGTTGGCGTTGCCCTCCGTTGCTCCGTAGAGCTCGCCGATGCGCTGGAGGTTGAAGCGATCCTTGAACTCGTTCCAGATCTGAGGCCGGATGCCGTTGCCAAACGCAACGCGAACTGAACGAGTGAAG
Source organism: Chamaedrilus cognettii (assembly GCA_034695025.1). NCBI lineage: Eukaryota > Metazoa > Annelida > Clitellata > Enchytraeida > Enchytraeidae > Chamaedrilus > Chamaedrilus cognettii. The sequence goes on from JAQIWG010001327.1 coordinate 8,297, forward strand.
CAACAAAACTGACAATCCTCAAATTAAACCAGTCACTAATACGACAAGCGTTAAATCTGCGCGTATATGTCATGACGAATTACGCGAATTGATCAAACTCGTGAAACTCACATGCGCGACTTAAGCTGCAGTAGCTATATGGAATGTGCAGTCTTCCAATAACATAAAAATTAAGTGCAGCTAAATCTATGAGAGGCAAAACCGCAAAAATAATTTACCGGATACATTTAATGTTTTGTAGTATTATATATACACAGAGTGAGTTATAAAAAAGACACCCCTAGCAATAAAGCGACAACCGTGTCCAAGTGTCATATTTTGGCCAAATTTTTTCAGGATTTGCAGCTGAGATATTTTCCCAGTTATTTATTGTCAAAAATAAATTAATTTCTGCTGAAAAAGTTGTAAAACTTCTCGAAACAAGTCAAAAAAAACCTTTCACAAACACAATAAAGCCTATACATTTTTATAGAGTCAGCCTTGGCACTTCCCCGACAAGCTCCCACACCTAGATTTGCTTTTCCATCATATTTGGCAAGCTAGGCCAAATAATTACCTGAGAGCCGAATATTCAAGGTATTTACATGAACCAGCACAAAGATAGTAAAGGGTTGGCACATACCTTGATGCTGTCTATCGACAGGCTTGGATGGCTGGGCTAGCAGATATCGACATATCTCCCCAATGTACTGGCCAACCTACCACCAATCCATATCATCCATTAGACTACTAGGCATACGCAGATCTTAGCCAGCATAAAAGTATCGAGATATTGGCTCAATAGGTCCAACAAGGATCACTAATACATATATCCTGAGAAACAATAATCGTGAATGCTGTGCAATTTGAATGGTAAAATCATTTAATGATCATAATTAATGACGAAATGATCAGTTGCGCACACGAATTTTGAGATGGCGCTTGCTAAATATAATTATCAACAAGCGTGTATAATAGTCAATTTATGTTGTTAATATAAATTATGAACAAAACATTAATATTTAAAATATTTGTCTTATTTCTCGTGCACTAATACAATTGTTCATCTTAACCACATATATCAACGGACAGTGCAAGATAAATGACTGCGACTACAACGCGCGCCTAGCTAACAACGTGCGGCTCTGCACCTTCTATTGACAGATTGTATCAAAGCACCAAGATCTATCAAACACAGAATCGCACAAGACCGATGCAAATGAAATCAGATTTATTACATTGTACTAAGCTATAGAAAAAGCCAGACAAAAGCCCTCAAAGTAACCATTAGTAATATCTGAAAGATATCAGCAATCTGCTGCCATTAGTTTCATATCACTTAAAATCTAAGATTTAATTAGTCAAGTTTAATCTAGATACAAGATTCATTGACAGTGAATTTTCTATGATCCATGGGAAGAAGTTCAGCAAGTAAAAGAATTGGTATACTATTCAGTGTTAACAGTTCACGCACACCCTTTACACTAATATAACATTTTCTAAGCCTAAAAATAATTTAAACACTATCGCACAGCTTATATATTAAAACACGAGAGTGCCTTAATTTTAATTTAAAATATAATGCACAGGATCAGACTATCAACACACCTTATCAAATTTCAAGCTAGAATACCCAAAAAATTAGAATTCAGTAGCAACTAATTGAAAACAAAATACGTATTCGCGTTCTAAAAATTAGACGTACAGTGCAGTTGTATTTGATGCAGTCGTCCCAGTATCGCGTGGCGGAGAACTTCTTGCGTATGACCAGCGTGCAGCCCTTTATCAAGCAGTTGCCGACGCCGAGGATACCCCCGGCTGTGTGGTACAGAGGCAGGGTGTCGTAGATGACGTCGTTTCTGTTCAGCCGGAAGAAGAAGAAGATCGAGTGCGACATGTAGAAGAATCTGAAACGAAGAAACAAACGTGGCATGAGACACGAGTAGCAGTACACCGGTAGCCTTGTACATTCATTGAATAAATACAAATATAAATGGAAAACTACGAAAATTACATAAATATCACTCAATCAATTTTAACCGCGGACAGTTTTGAAACAGTTTGGTGCTTCACCATGTTCACTCAAATAAAAATTGAATCAAGATGGCGGATAAACAGCGGTTCTAAGGTAAATGCATCAGTAGAATTTTGTGCGAATGAAGGTAAAAGCCATCTTGTAAAATGTCATGACAATAAAGAAGACGAAGAAGAAGAATAAATGCAATCAAGTGGATACCGGCTGTGAATGATGATCGCAGCCTTTGGCAGACCAGTGGTGCCGGACGTAAAGACGTAGAACAGCTTCTCTACACACATCATCCAACACATTACTCAAATAACAAAGTTAACCATGTTTAATTTTGTCACTTTCATACAGCTTTCATGCAGATTAGTTTTTAAATCCATTACTCTGCTACCAATACCATGTATACTAAGACATCGCAAGAAAGCAGCCAAATTTCATATAATTTAATTCATTAGATATAGAAATTTATGCGGACTTTTCTTTATATGGATGAATATGTCTTATTCACAGTAAATTTATAATTGTTATGCATTGGTGACAAGCACGCTGACATCATGTATATGATAAACTAGCCTCGTTCACCATTGAAAAGGGTTACGTGATCCTTGGGAGGAGGCAGAGTCGTCGTTTTAGCGACTAATGGATCGATGTGCTTCGCCAGCACCCCGTCCCCGGCGCACTCCCCCTGACAGTAGAGGACGACACCGTCAGGCAGCTGAGAGCGCACACCGGCTACCGCTGCACATACACAATATAATAAATTAGATTATGCTATACGACTTGACCTAGTGGTAATTTTCCCGGTGCATTTTGCTTGCTATTGCTAGTGTCTGAGAGTCAAATTTAAGTCTATCACGCGTCCCTGGATCATGTTTTATAGGACAACCAAATATTACACACGAATTTAGCAATGTGGAGACTAAAACTAAGGAGTATTCACAATATTTAAAAGAACAATTCGCTGTTCTGCAACCATGAATAATATTGAAATGATCTTTTCATAAAGAAATGCCACGATTACTAAATTTCAAGGCGCATATAGCTAAATATTAAGACGAATGGAAATAATATGCTTTCAAAAAGTGACTAACCTATATACTACACCAAACCTATGCCTACCTATACAATGAATAAAAATTAAACGACATTTAAAATTTATATCGGTATATCAAATTACAGACAATGTGTTACCCTACTTTCAATCAATCTAGATTTTAAATGACAACTTACATTTGACTTTTGTCATTTGACTTTCTTTGACTTTCACTCAATTTTTTTTACTTTCTTTGACTTTCATGACTTTAGTCAAGACCATTGTCCATAAATTTTACACAGTCCCAGAAAATTATCATTCTCTCCTAAAAAGGTGCTTACGTTGCAACAATTGCGCTATAAATCAACAACAGACAGCTGGACAATAAATATATGCTCACCGTCAGACAGCTCCGAGCCGAACACGAGTGCCTTAGCGCCGGAGACCTTGATGCAGTGCGTCAGTGTATCGAGGCGCAGGTTGAAGTTGATCAGCGCCGACATGACGCCGATCTTTGTGAGGCCGAGCCAGAGCATCACAAACTCGGGCCGGTTCTCCATGAATATCGCCACCACGTCTCCCTGCAACGTATGCAGGCCTTGCTCAGGTGATCAGAGCCAACTTCACTTCAGCTTCAACTTCACTACTGCACTATACCCTAAATGGATGATTATTTGCAGGGCTGACAAAACTAAGCCACCTTTGCCAGAGGTGCATGAGGACTCTAAATCTTTTGCCGTGGCTGGGATTCGAACCAACACGCCGTCGAACCCGTAATCCGAGCTCCGCGACTTAGACCACTAATCAACTTGCTCACAAGCTTGGCTGGCTATAGTTTGTCGATAGGCATTTTCCATTACATGACATGAGCGCTAATCTACTATATGTTGACAATTCTAGGCGAGAATCCTAATCAATTGCCTTAAATTCGAACAAACAATCTTTATTTTAAATTTTCGGCCATAGCGGAATATATTTTGTAACACGTCTTGCACAGTCTGCATACTGCAACAATACGTACAAAATTGCGATGCATCATCCAAAGTTCTAAGTATCAATTAACACCTATCAGAGGCTTACTAAAACAAAATAAATAATTAACCAGGTAATTATTATTGCACTGTCAATAGCCTATAGCTCTAGGCAGCATGGTATTCACAATTTCACATCCATAGGTATGTCCAAATCATCATCAGCTTCGCCTCCTTCAGTCAACTTTCTCGCTTTAACTTCAATCAATTTTCTCTCTTTCAAACAGATTGTCTTTCTTCAGTATTCTAGAAATTCACATCACATATACAGTGCCAACAACGATAATTAGTCAAAATCTGCATACACATTAGGCCTGCATACAAAGCAACACATTTATTGCATCGTCACTTGAAGACACAACCACAACTCTGCTCATTGCCCCTCACCTTGCGATATCCCTGTTCGTAAAAGTAGTTGGCGACGGCATTTGAGTATTCGTCGACCTCTCTGTAGGTCCACTCGCGACCCTCGATCATGATCATCGCCTTTTTGTTCGGGTGCGACTTGACGGTCTTTTGGAACAAGGTCACGACGTTGTCGCCATTCCTCTGATACCTTCTCATCGCCGGCTTTGTGTCAAGGAGGAACCACAAACCTCTGTCACAGAAATACAACAGAATCTGCATAACATTGTTAAACTGAATATGCATAATATTGTTAAACTGAATATGCATAACATTGTTAAACTGAATATGCATAACATTGTTAAACTGAATATGCATAATATTGTTAAACTGAATCCGCATAAGATAGTTAAACACAAAATATGCGAACAATAAATTTCATAAAAACTGATAAATTTTTAATTTGAAATTCGTCATTTATAAAATACAATTTTGGCTGCATCAATCTTCAATAATTATTCATCATGGGAAAACAAAAAACTTTTCAATATTATTTACCGTATGTAGACTATGGTAATTTTTAAACCTGCACTCAAGAAAAATTCAGTTTTATTTCAAAAAGATTAGTCCTATATAAACAAAAGACTTTCACTGAAAGAAAAAGCGTCTTACATCATATCTCTCGGAAAGGTGAGGACCACAACCCTGGCAAATCTCCACCCCCCGGTCACAAGGTACAGTGCAAACACTGCTCCCAGAGTGCTCCACAGCCCTAGTCCATAGTAGAAAGAGAGAAACAACCCAAACACAAAGAAGGCCACTGCTTTCACGGTCGCTTTATCCATCTTCCACTTGGACGACTAGCGCTGGTAAAGTTCTGACAATTCACCTACAACATCCAACAGCAGTAGGCTGTACTGACTGCACTGTACGCTGAACTGACTGCACTGTACATTGCAACTCTGCTGCAGCCTGTAGATCATGACACTTAATAGTAAATGATGGATGTGCCTGTAAATGATCAGTGCATCGGTCGCGAGTTGGGTACACGGGTCGTCACTACCAGTCACGAAGAGCACAATTATCAATAATTATTCAAACATAATCAGGTTGTTATCAGTATTCTAAAACAGGCCACTGTCGGCGGGCAGGAACTCTAGGCTTTGCACTGATCAGTGATGCCAGTTATGCGCATTTATCAATAGCTTTGGGGATGTTTTGATTATATAGGGATCTGATTTTTGACGCACTTTACCAAGATAGCTGGGTATTTTATATATAAAATGACGCATTTGATAACGAGAGCCGGTTATTTTATTGACCAAAAATGCAATCTAGAGATATTTTTAGCCGCGATACCCAAAATCTAGGTATATTCCATTTTGTTCCACTGATGTACTTGTTCTAGGCTGTAGCGCTTGCTGCGCAAGAGGCAGGGTTAATGTAACAGAGGTGAGAAAGTGTGATCAGTTATTAATCATTGAGATAACTGGACCATCCAAGCCTACAAGAGCACAAACAATATCATAACCTAGCGTCACAACTAGATACAGAAATATTACCTCAGAAGTTTTGCACAATGACTGAGAATTGAGTGAATTTAAGTCAATTTGAGAATACTTTCCAGTTCTATTTAAAGTATTGAGTAGGTTCCACTTCTCCAAAATAGGCCCATGCCGATGAAGGCAACTATTTATATCATCACAACGTATATTCATCGATCTCAAAGGGACAAAACTTTTGACGTATAATTACTATTTATCTCCGCTCATTGTGTCACAGTTTCTTTGTAGTACTAAACTTGGCGATATGTGCGAAGATATCAAATACTTAGATCGCGCACAATACTAGCAGACTCAGCGGCAGAAAGAAGGACCTTTCTAGCAAAACGGAAGTTGATTACAATTATGGGTAATCGTCATTAATTATTGTGATTGGCTATGAAAGGGTCATGACCCTGTCGATCAATTGTTGACGGTTGGCAATTGGTTTGGCCCGCGGGCCAAGCCCCGCCACCGTTATCTCCATACATGTCTCAATATACAGAATGTTGTGACCCCCCTTGGGATGAACAGGCGCACATGGGATAGCGCATCTGGGTAAGCGTTACTAGATGCGCGCTAAAGGGGCCAAATCGACAAGCACTGCCTGGGTTATTAGTATCCTACATTGACAGTACTGTATTGCACATTAGAGTAATTGTCCCTACTAGTGTACGGTTTTACACGAAAAGGCCTTTCCCATTAGTCGCTCGATCCCAAAAGTTGTGAAACGATTCGGTTTTTCACGAATCGGCGATGCGATGTGACAAGCCCGTGTGATCTGATGCGACGGGACTTTAGCAGGATGGGATGTGAAGAAAAGGGGAGCGTGTAAAGTAGACAAGCGCTTAGTGTCAGCACAAACTTGCTTGCCAACGAAACGCGAAAATACAATTTGCGCGGTTGAGCTTCATACCAACTCACGTAGATTGTATTCATGCCATTCGTTGACAAGGTATCGATGGGACTCTTTAGTTAATAATTATCGATCATATGTCAGAGGATTAAAATAAGTGGCGCACCGCTTTTTCCAGCTGCTGAGCCGTCGACGTGAAGGATGGTTGGATCTGCATTGGCCGCGGACGTCAAAGTGGGAGGAGGGTTCTGAGGGCCATACAGTGAATACAGTGAAAAGAAGCAAGTTGGTGCGGATACTTTAGTCTGTACTAAACGCTTGTCTACTTTACACACCCCCGGTAAATGTGACAAGACCGCGTTATGGAAACGTAATGAACTATATCACAAGTAAATCATACCTTCGAAATGTCCGTTGGCAAAGAGCAGCAGGAATGCGGGAGGGATGGGGGCTCGGCATTATTAATTTGTCACTTAAAATGTATAAAAAATAATTAATTAATTAAATTTAAAATTCCGTGATAACAGAAGTAGTCTGTGAAATAAACCTTTGAAACTAAGTGTCCAATCAACAAGGCGTATATAAGATTTGAAAATGTGAAAAAAATTAAAATTCCATTTTTAAATGGCTTGTAATCAATGGTAATAAGACACATTGTTACAAATTTTTCTATTGGTTAAGTTTGAGCGGTTGATAGAATTTACTATAAAGATGACAAAGGCCTCGTCGGGCTCGTTTTTCTTGTTTTAGGTGAAGTATTTGTCACTTTTTGATTAGGCCTACTGACATTTTCGATTTAGGCCAACAGAATGGAAAATTATTGCGGACTTTAAAAAATCTCATGTAATAGTGCGGCTCATATCAAAACACTGTCTAATTTTAATATGTAACAATTTCTGTTGCTTTAGATTCGTAATAAATCTTGGAAAAAAATTGATTGATGCTTATCATGCATTTATAATACATAAATGCAGATATTAATAAGCAAAATAATTTAAAAACAATAATGCACAAATTATTTTTCTAATTTTCTGTCATAGAGCGTGGAACTCGAATAAATAAATCTGCATTTTAAAATCAAACCAAGATGTTGCTTTAGCAACTAATTACATCAACATCTAATTTTGAGAATGGTGCCTGGTTGCTTCCGTTGTGCTACAAAAGACATATTGGGACGAGTTGGCGCAACAGTTAGTCTCAAAATTATATTTTGACACTGTAAGTCATAACTAAAAGAAATTCATGATTCAAAAACTTTAAAAATTCTTATATCCCCGATAATTCAAAAATTCATTCGCGGAAGGAGTCGAGCTGAGCTTCCACAGATCTCACAAACAGAAATTCTTATCGCGAACAGAATACACCCCTAAAACATTGTCTTCATCCGATGCATCGTTCTTAGCTAACTTGACAATTTTTGACATAGTTGCAACGTAACAATGCCTAGATCACAAATTTGACAAAAACAACGCCACAGGCACACTCCAGTATCAGTCAATGCAAAAATATTCTCGTTCCATCACTAGCATTAGCAGAAAAATAAACGTTACACCAATTTCATTTCAACTACAAGTTGTTTAAGGAAGTGTTTAAGGATATTGACACAACAACCAATAGGCATCAATAAGATCTCGTGAAATGCACCTTTTACGATATCGAAACATTTACCACTCAGTGAATCAAGTAATTTCGCAGTGTTAAATTTGTAATCCTGATTAAAATCTGAGCAAAGGCTAGTACGACCACCCAGGGCGACGCGTAGCATGCATAGTACAACCAAAATGGTGATTGGAAACAAATTGCACACGTTCTTTGAAACAGACAGGAGTAGCGTCGCATGTGAAATTCGATTATGGCATAGGTTTACAAGATTTTTAAAACCTGAGCAGAGCAATTACGTCCATCTTAGAAGAAGCATTTCTAATGATGCGCATATTTTATCAGTGCTGAACTTAACCCTGCAACCACCACTAAGAAACTTAGGCGATTGTTCCGATGACGCATTAGACTTGAAAACGTTATTTGCGTGCTATTGCTAGCGTCGAGGAGTCAATTGAAGATTTCACGCGTCTCAAACACAGGTATCTGTGAAATTCAGCCATACTACTGCGTGATTGGATGGATCGCCAAAACTTAATTAGCCTAACGAGCGAAGCCGCCCCACGCTGCCGCAGCTACCCCTTGGTGCCCTTGAGATGCCAGGACCCTCCGCTGGTGAAGCAATACTCCTTCAGCACCCTCTTGAGCTCCTCGTCCGCCACGGCGTCATCAAACTTCTTGCGCAGCGTCGATATTCGTATCACCGGTCGCTCGCTCAGCATCCTGACGATCACGTCACGAACGTTATCCAACGCGTCGCCGCAGCGGCGATTGACGTAAAGCTTGGAGTTGGCCGCGCTGATCTGCACCGCGTCTGCGTTGAGGAGGCACAACTCCAGCAGGTGATCCGACACGCCGGCGCCGAGCACGTGACCGGGCGGCAGCTCGGCGAGTCGGATGGAAAAGAGTTCCTTGAGGTCGCTGAGGCTGAGAACAAACCGCGCTCGGAGCTTCTCGCGGATGAAGTCCGTGAGGGCGGTCCTCAGTTGTTGCTGGGAGGTGTAGTCTGCGCCGGCGGGATTCACTTCCACTCGATGTCCGTTGCAGGCTAGAAACATGGGATTAGCATGGTTCACCTTGTGAATAATAATTTTCACAATTTCATGTTTATTGAACATGAAATACTACAAGAACACTACATAAATGATTTTCATGAAAATTAAAGATCATTCAACATACTACATGAATACTATATGAATGATTTTCATGTAAATTGAAGATGCAAAGACACTTCTGGTTGTACATTGTAGACAAGAGAGCTGCAATGTAGAACAGAAACGTCCAGAAGCAACTTTCATAGATGAACATCCCAGCTGTCAATTCATTTCTGCTACCAATACGTCAGTTTTGGTACACTAAACTAACACTGAGATCGCATGCAACCTGGTTAAAAAACATAACAGACTGGACCGGTAGGAACACAAACCACCTACATACGTTGTCCCTGGATCGTGGCAAATGGAAGACGATACTCTGTGCTGTAGAGCAAGATGCCCCTACGGTCAACAAGACCGTGGGATAGGCGAGGCGAAACAAATACTACACACATAAAGATGACACATTTACGATCCAATTACAGTCAATCCACACACTGAATCAGCGCACGTAGTAATCAGCGTAAGTTAGTAAAACTAAAGCACTGACCTGCGCCAAGGATGATATCCCCGCCGCCGCCCTCCACTAGGCCCTCCATGCCAGCGTCAGTGGCGGACCCATTGTGATGCAGAATGCTGTCGAGGTCGGTGAGATCTGGCAGGTCCATCAGCTCCTCCGCTCCACCGCCCCCACAGCCGGCCAGCGCGTCGAGCAGCGACGAGCTCACCGCAGCACTGGCGCTGTCGTCCAGAACCGTGTCGTCTACGACACGCAGCAATAACCGACTCAATTCAATGTCTACGCATTATGCGACGTCACAGGAAATCAGCGTCTGCGTCGGGTGATGCCCAGGTGCCTGTTTCTCAAAATATCTTACGCTAATTGTAGCCTTAGAAAGTTCTTAAGAAAATCTTAGGCAAATTTGAGCGTTTGTTATTTGAAACTCTGCACCGCTATGGCGCCGCTCACAAAACTAGATAAATGATGACGTCATAGCGGGTGAATTTAATATTTTTCAAAACTTCTTTAGGATAAAGTTTAGGCTTAAAGTTAGGGAAACTGTGAGAAAGAGGCCCCAGAGCCAAAAAGCAGCGAGTACTGTGGCCTGTTACATTATAAGCTGTATCAAACTCTGATTTACAGTATTGCCTTCTGTTGTTAGTCACAGACTAGACGCTGATTATGCAATTCACTGTTTACAATAAGTGGGTCGTGCGAGGACAGCGCATTTGGGTAAAGAACTAAATAAATTTGCGAACTTTACTCTAAAACTACCATAAAAAATGAAGATTTTTGCGTGCAGGTAATTTTGTAAAATTTCGCAAATCAGCAGGCTAAAACTTGCGAACAATACATGTGCAAAAATAGAGCTACACATATATGAACAGTCTTCTAAAGTGTGAAAATTAAGAGCAGCTAAATTTCTGAGTGGCAAAACCGCAAAAATAACGTGCAGCCAGATTTTATGCTTTACAGTAACTAACTACATTATTCTCAATAACATCTCTCTTCAGTGCTCTGCCAATTGGAAGGTTCTTGGTGTCCAAACCCTCCACTTTAGCCGATCTTCAGCCCTTCTCTTCATATCCTCATACGATCCCTTCTTAAGCAGGTAGCCTATCATTCGGATATGTGGCCTTCCCGGTCCTCTCTTGCCCTCCATCACGTCTCTCAACAATCCCTCTCCTCTCAATATAATACAACACAGTAACAAAACTGTCAACACAACGCCTACCGGTTGATCCGTATTTTTTGACACGCCCGCCGACAAGGGACGCCTCCACCGGCGCGCAGGCAACGATCGCCTCTCTGTTGATGGAGAGAGCGGCACACAGAGCGCTCTCCTTCAGTTCCCATAGCCTTGACTGCCGAGTCACTATCTGCGACAGAACACTTAGCGTTAGCTTAGCGTAGTACATCAAGTATTGGTTTTTGGAGTCTGTGTAACGATGACTATTGAAATCCGCTTTTGCGCAAAAGGCCCCGCACAGAATGCCTCCTTCTTCTTTAGTCGCCTTCTACGGCTCGCCAGGGGAGCACAGCATGGGCTACAAGCGAATTCTTCATTCTCCGGGCGGCTTGCAGGATACCAATAAAACTTGAACTTGCACATGTCTAACTAATAGGTAGGCAGGAATGCCATAGCGGTCCGAAAGTAGTTCGCTGGCCCATCAGTGACGTGACAAATTACAAATTTATGAGAGTTTTACCTATGTATTACAATATCTGAAACTATAAATAAATTTACCAGTTTACTGCAGTCTTTTAAGTCACTTGATATAGACATGTGCAGATAATAATCGGCATGATGAAAAAACTGTAAAAAAAATGTAAATTTAAAGTGTGTTTTAAATTTAAACTATGTTCGACATTTGATTGGACTGCCGCATCGCAATTTCAATTATTTAAATTAAAGTCGTTTCCGCCGGTCTATGCTAAATAGGAATCACAAGTTCAATACTGCACAGAACACTTAGAAATTTGTTTTCTTCTGCACCAGGCAAAAAAAAAGAAAAATCTAGAACAAATTATATTGTACACATAAGCCCAAAATAATAGAACTTTCACAAAAAACTTAATTAGAAAGACCACATAAACAGATACAAAACTGTAAAGTACAAATCTAATCATCATTATTAGATACCAAGGATGTATTCAGCAATATTAAGCACCTCAGTGTTTTTGAAGAACAATGTCAGCATAAACAGAATGACCATCACTTGAAACTAAAGATAGATTCAGCAATATAAAACGCAGCCTATGCCACCTTAGGGTGTTTGAACACAATGTTATAATATATTGAATCATCATTAGATACTAAAGATAGATTCAGCGATATGAAATGCCGTCTATGTCACCTCAGTGTGTCAGAGCATAATGTTAAAATTAATTGAATGATCATTCGATACTAAAGATAGATTCAGCGACATAAAGCACCTCAGGGTGCTGGAGCATAGTGTTAATAAACATATAAATTGAATGATCATCTTTAGATACTAAAGATAGATTCAGCGACATGAAGCACCTCAGCGTGCTGGAGCACAAATTCCTCGTCAAACTCATGATTGAAGCACCAGGCGCCGCCCGCCGTGTTGCGCACGGCCAGCTGCTCAAAGATCGTGCGCTCGTCCTCCGCCGGAATCCTCACTACATCCGCCACATCCTTGCGCGTCACGCCGTGGCACAGCGTGAACCGCCACATCACATAGTCACGCGCGCGCCCCAGCGTCTCCCATGTCACCCTGCGGTCAGCGTCGCAAGCGGCAATTATGTTAACGCAATTATAGCAATTATGTTACGGTAACCGTAACTTATGTCACCGGTAAATACAGTAATTACTCACGGTGATTATGTTATGTATTTCTCCAAAAACAATTAATTTCAAATTATATTTTTATCCGCTTTGATCTTTTGTCGTTGATTTCTTTCACTGCTCTTTGATAACCCTTAATATGAATAATCATAGAACATTTTTTAAGGATACGAAATGCCTCAAATTGAGCAGTACGGGTATCTATGACCTTGACAATTTCACAGTGTCAGTAATCAAGCTACAGCAATCATATCAACTCAACTCTCACCAATACCTCCTTGTTTATTCTTTTCTCTGCCCATCCAATTAAATAACGCAAAAAAAACTACAAGAAACTAGGGGCGCTACCTGCGATCGTACGCGCTGACGGAATTCTCAGGATAGAGGTGCGCGCTCTTGACCACCCAGCAGCCCTGGACGAGCATCGCGACCTGCGGCACGAGGGCCAGCACGGCCGCGACGCTCGCCTTCCCGGCGAGCAGCTCCATCAGTCGCGAGAACCTCATCACCTTGAACCAAGGCCCATCACTGCAGCTTGAAGGACGTATGGGGATGAAAAGGGAGGGGCTTGGCCCGTGGGCCAAAAAAATTACCAACTATCAAGAATTGACTGACAGGGTCATGACCCTCTCATATAAAATCACAACAATTAACAACTATTACCCATAATACAAATCAACCTCCATTTATAGCAAAAAATGCTTCTTTCTGTGATATTGTGCAGCTAATGCATGCGCATTCTAAGCTTGTAATTCTGTGCCCTGAACATTGCAAAACATTGCCTTACTGTAAAACATGAAATTTTGGTGCATGTTATTTTGCGGTTTTGACTCTCAGAAATGTAGCTGTACTTCCTACTTAATTTTCGCATTTTTGAGGACTGCTAAAGTGCCCATTATATATAGCTTCAGCAGCTTTAATTTGGCGCATGTAATTTTTGTGAGTCTGGCCGATTCGCAAAATTCTATAAACGTAAAAATTTCATGTTTCATATTATTTTAATGAATTAACACAAAAAATTTAATAATTTAAGTAAAATTCAAAGTTGCTTTAAAAGATGCTTTGTTTAAATTGGCAATTGCTTATATTGCAACATAATTACCTTGCCTCATACTCCCCCATGCTGAGGAACAAAGAAATAGCTATCAGCCCAGGACCCATGGGCGAGTCGCAAAAGACTAAAGAGGGGGAAAGGTCTGTGCATGACCCTAAGCACAGATCCGGCCTGTAATAGTCAACGATGTTAATACACACTCTCACAACCGAACCATCATCACCTTGCAGTTGATCAGTATCCTCAGTATCTGCTCACTCAGCGACTTCTGCCGGATGTCCCCCCACGTTGATTCGGCAGAAAGCTTCGCCGCGACCACCGGTGCGTCCGCAGCGTCGACTCCAGCGATAACTTTTTTGAGATACGTGTCCGCTGTCAGCTTAAACTCAGACTGCTCCGTCATTGTTCGAGTCGTGTCTTCGGCGTAGAGCAGTCGCTGATGCTGCTTGGCGCGTGAATCACCGAGGGCATGGAACTGGAGGGGGACCCAGGCCTCACTGTCCTCCTGCTGCTTCAGGTGCTTGTACGACGACGTCCGCCGCGCTCTCATCTCGTCCGTCTCCAGCTGCGAATAGATCGGCTGGATCGACTGCGGCTCCTCGTCGCACGACGACTCGGCGGCGGACATCGCCAGCTTCTCTGCCGCCTGCGCCTTAACGCCTGCCTCTTTGCTCGTGTCGGCAGAGTCCAGGTACCCGTAGCTCGGCCGCAGTTCAACGACCGCTGAGACGGGCGTCAGGTGAAGCTGGTTGTCGCGCAGGGCGCAGACGGCGTATCGGGGGCCCTCGCAGGCGACGGGGCTCGACGTCAACAACTGTCTGTCCATCAGATCGCCCTCGAAGCACGAAGCCCCAGCGCCGCCCCGCGATGAAGTCGCATTGCTTGCGATCTCTGCGCCCTTGCGCTCGTTGTAACTGTTGGCTTCCGAATCGAGCGAGACGGTCAGTTCTACTCGGCGCTGGCGAGGTTTTATGCGCGCGGAGAGGTGATCCACAGAGTCGTAGGTTTTGTGCGTAGGCCGCACCGGATACTGCAGCACGTAGAGATGCGCCGAGTCAAGGCGCTTCGTCAGAAATACATCAAGCTCCTTCACGATCGGGTCGTCCTCCATCACGCTGGCTGTAAACGCGCGGCGTAACTAAACTTGACATAAAGGTGAAAATAATTAGCCAACAAATAAACAGTTGAGAAGGAGTCAAGCCAAACTTATTATTCTAACACCGTCACATGTCAAATGAAAATTTGTTATCCTTTGGAACTCACCACACAGCTTCTTGCACGTGGGGGAAAGGAAATTGCAAGAAAATTCGCGCCCGCTTGGTGTAGTGTAAATATCGACACTAGACAAGGAAAACTGCTCAGCCAATAGTACGGTAACTGCGTGCGAATTTCTAAATATTTAGAAAGCCGCCTCAAAGGCCTACTCTAAATTCTGGATAAATCGTATACTGAACTTACTTAACTAATAAACTAATTTATGGGCCTAAGATGTTTATACAGCATCTTTCTAACGAAACATTCAACGCTTACGCTCAAACTGACAAGATTCAAATCTTCTTGTATTGCTCATTTTCTTCAAAATTACATAATTTAATATTTTAAAATTTTAATTCATAGACAAGATACAAGAACCTAAAATATGAGGATAGTTTCTTATTTGAGCAGATACTGCAGCTTCGTAGGTCTATTCATTTTTGATTCAATTTGCAAAATGGACTATTCACAGCAATCCCCGTGTGAATGTCACATAATGTAAAAAATGTCAACACAAATGTCATAAATTTTTAAACAAGAAACCATTCTTATTATTGCGAAATAATTACAAGCGATATGGATCTTATCGCTTGATATAATTCTGCAATAAATAGGAATAGTTTTTTGTTTAACTAAACAATACCAGTTATTAGTCTACATGTAATTTTTTATCAAAATATTTGCTGCTAAAGTTTTAATTCCATCCACAAAACTACTAGGCCTAAAGGAGCATGCACATGTTTTACAGTTCCGTGTTCATTCCGTTTGATCACATTCACTTCGGTCGCACTCATTTTTTAAGTTTCAGCGCTGAGATTGAAGTTAGGTTTAGGTTATTATTCGGGTTAGCCTACGGCTAGGTTTAGGTTAGGGTTTAGTTTAGGGTTTGATACTAAACCAAATCCTAAATTCGTAAAAATCATTAGGACCAATGTGAACGGGACCCATGTAGGCTAGTACTGACCAAAATAGTGGTTTGCACAAAGACAATCAAGCCCGGAAGGCTTAAAAGGATTTAAATCACAAACAGCACGATGCTACTGTCCTTTAGAAGTAGGCTATGCAGTTGGCCTAAATTTTATATGGATAGTTGCATTTTGCGTTCTCAAAATTCACCAACATTAAGGGGTGGTTTCTCCAACACGGATTTAATGGTGGTTCACGATTTAACCCACCTTTTGCATAGGCTAAATCCTGAACCACCATTAAATTTGTGTTGAAGAAACCAGCCCTAAGTATTGATAGGCACTCCTAGAAATCAAATCAAAACCAAAACCAGAAATGACAAGCGCAAATTTGCAAGAAATCACAAAAGTTAATCCAATGAAGACAAGTAATATGGTAAGACAAACGCATCTGACAAAATATAGGACTCAAGATGATTTCTTGAAACATATGCACGAACGAAACACATTTTTTGGCACTTCCTCACTGGCACAAGTTGATCAAACAACTGCTGAGCAATAAAAGTAATTACCAGGGATAAGTTTAGTAGGAGTAGTACTCCATAAAGACGTTTTTTTTAAACTCTACTCGAATTTAGAAATAGGTAAGAGTAACATTACTCGTAAAAATGGACGATGGTGGAGTAGGCTTTCTCTAAGTCTACTCTTATTTTGAAAGGCATAGGAGTGCACTACTCCTGTTTTATAAGCAGCAGGCGTAACGTTACTCCTATTTTGCAAGGGCTA
>JAQIWG010001328.1:0-25113 GCA_034695025.1 Chamaedrilus cognettii
GAGAGTGGGGGAAACAAGGACTATGATCGAAATGATAGTCAGAGGAAAGAAAAACTGGATTGGACATGTAATGAGAGGAGAGGATTTGTTGAGAGAGGTGATGGAGGGAAGATTGGAGGGTAAGAGAGGACCGGGAAGCCCACGTGCCGGCATGATAGACGATCTGCAGGGGTAAGGAATCGTATCTGCAGGGTAAGGAATCGTATGCGGTTATGAAGAGAAGGACTGAAGATCGAATAAGGCGGAAGGTTTGGACACCAAAGACCTGCCATTTGGCAGAGCACTAAAAGAGAGAATTTTAGAGTTCTGCTGGTTTTTGCATTTTGTTGAAGACCAGCCTAGATACAATTTATATGCCTTTGTGAATTTTGTGTTATATTAGATGTTTCATGTCTCTGGTTTGCATATGACAAAAATGCAGTTTAAAACTATTCATTTAAATTTATATTTAAGATCCGTCATGTATTTAATTATGGCTGTAAAATAGGTTAATTGCGCAAGACTTTGAAAGTTTGAAAGAGATACATTTTTTCCTAATGAGCTGTGGTGATATAGAAATTTATCCACGAATCTGCTACAATTCTGCTTGCAGGCTACAAGTTGCACTACACCTTCAGTGTGCTTAGTCAGTTACTTCGCTCAACTCACAGACCAGATGGGCAGCATAGGTGCGTCTGTAGGAGAAGAAGCACACACTTTAAGTGAATCGAACAATAGATGCATTGCATTATACCAGCAACAGCTATTGTAAGCGATGTATTAATAGATCATTTTTTCACATCAAGGACATTCAAAGAGCAGGCCCAGCCAAAACCTGACCCTGACCCAGCCCTAACCCCAGCGTAGCCCTAACCCTAATTTGATAACCCTGACGCAGCAATAACCCTAACAAAACCCCAACGAACGACCGTACTGAACACGTGATCTTCTTCTTTTCGTTTAGCCGCTACTGAGCAGTCTTCTTTAAAGATTCGAATGTTTGTAAAGTTAGCTCATTCTATATCTGGAAGCAGTGGCACTTTGCAGTCAGGAGACCCTGCGCTACTGTAGCAGGGTCGCGTGATCAGCGAGGTTCACAGACTCAGTGCTGTCCGTAGACACGCACGCCGCGAGCGTGTTGGACGCTGTGTGGCTTCGCGCCGCGGTGTCGGCTGTCTTCCTATCAGCAATTTGCGCAATTGTTTGTTCGCCGCCAGCCCGTGTACACGGTCGATGACGCGTCGGGCTGGAAGCCATCCGAGCGGACCTCGTGACTGGTTCACACGAAGGAGGAGAATTTAGCGATGAATGGGAGAGAAATGGAGACCAATGTGCAAGAAATTGAGGACGGTGGGCAATGGCAATGAAGATAGAATTGAACTCCAGAAAAATGGAGAACTAGCGCATGTGCAGGAAGTAAACGTAAATCTGAAGCCAATGAAGATCGTCTTAGCGTGAAAGCAATGAAGTGAGAAATTGTAAATAACCCCTATAGTCGGATATTTTAGTTAAAATGCACTTTGCGACTGCGACTTCGAGACTTCGCGACTGCAACTTTGCGACTTTGCGAAGCAAAGCATTCACTCCAACCTCCTCCTCGACACGCAGCGAGCCTCGACGAGTCTGTCTGGCATGGCGCTATTTTGAAGCCTTCTTCATTTTTCTTCACTATTATGCAGCAACACCAATGAGGTTTTAATTTAAGTTTTGCGTGCACAAAAAGAAGAACAGACTAATGTGCACAAGGTTGACATGAAGTAAATCTGTGGTTAGTTTCAACGACGATGAGATGTGTACCCAATTGGATAAATCGACCGAATGGATTGGCTTACGGCTAGGTGCTCGAAATGTGCTAAATCGTACATTACTCAAACTGCGGTTTGCGCTAAACTGCAGTTTAATTTTTGTTTTGCTCCACAGTTTTCCTCGGTTTAAGTGCGAATTAGCAAATGTGCACAAATATTAATTCACTCTGATCTTTATTAGCGTTCCGGAAGGCAATAATCTACGGGATATTTGTCAAAAAGGGTGAATGTTGAATAATATCGTGGCAATTTGAATCCTGAAACGCAACTGACTTTTTGTTGTTTTGGCTGTTAAATCGCACTTAATTTGCAGAAATGTGCAATTTTATAAATTAATTCGCAGATTGCTTATTTGCATATTAAATCGAGGTCGTCAACAGAAAATGCGTTAAATCGGACTACGTCACTAAATCGCACTTAAATCGCACTGAAATCGAGGTCGAGCAACTAGCCGTTAGTACTGAATGTAGGCGGAATCCATTCCTTTTTTCACTCAAAGTGCTGTTCTGAAAAATGAAGAAGAAGATTGTATTTTTTTATTACGATTGTAAATTTGAATTGAAGATAGTTTTGTGACGTTAGTGATTTTATCTTCACATACGGAAGCTAACTGTGCACATTCAGAATGGCATAGATGATAAAAAAAGAATGGTAAATATAATAAGTACAATGTATATAACAAGGAATGAAAAATAGAAGATGTGGGTATTTTATTTATGCTGCAGGTCAGTTAAAGTTCTACATGGATCACATATGAGGCCAGGCCTCCTCAAATTCAGATGTGGCCTCCCCAGTGGCCTCCCCCCAAAAGTGGAAAGGCCTCCCCAAGATCTAAATGTAAGCCTAATATTTGTGATAGATATTGATATGCGATGATGAAAGAAGAAAAATTGGTGTCCTGTTGGCCTCCCCAGGTAATTTACTGACATCCCCAGTGTTGTTGTTTTAGCCCCTTGCGGGGAAAGGTGATGCCTCATTTCACCAGCTGATGATCGCTGGTAATGGTTCCATCGCATCTGGTAGGCATCGTAGGAACACTTGTGGCTGACGAATTTAAACCACCCTTGGCAAAGGGTGCACGAAGTGACTCAAAATCTTTGCCGCGGCCGGGATTCTGGGCATCCCCAGTTGTATCTTGTAAAGGTTTCGCTGGTTAGTGTTGAGTGGTCTAAATTTGAGTTGATTAGTTGCATTATTGAACATGTAACGCCCATACATGTAGGAGAATGATGAGGATAAATTTGCATAGTGTTGATAAGAACGAACGAAAAATTTATGCCAAAACTCCTCCCCCACACTCGTGAGTTCAGCACGAGAAGGGAAAAACGTAAAAACGGTGGCTTCCCCAGTGTTTTTGTGGCCTCCCCGTGGCCTCCCCCCTAAAAAAATTCCGCACCCGCCTCTGCTGCAGATGACTGTGTAAGATGAAAGATGCTTTTTCTGCATTATTAATGATAGAAATGCACAGCCCCACGACAGATAACTGAAATTTTTGTGTTACAAACTGCAAGCTTTGAAGGTGTACTGTACGAATCGGTCAAAGCGTTTGCCTAGTTCTTCAAATAGCTATACAGGGTGCACAAAAAAAAATAACCCCCAAGCAAATTCGCGATAACTCCATCAAAATTTAACACTTTTTCTTCATTTTTTGGGAGATTGTAGCTGATATTGATATAAAAATTGAAGGGAAACGAGGATATGGGAGGCTGAGAAAGAAATATGAGGATAACATCGCGAAGTTGACGGTGGAGGCTATCGTGAGAAAAGTGAAGGACCGGGAGGGGTGGAGGAAGATTGTGGAAGGTGCTGTCACTGCTGCTGTGAGGACGCTACAACGTCAGCAATGACGGCCGGCGGAAAAGAAGAAGAAGTAGCTTATATACTGTATATTAAGTAGCTTGGTACAAGTTCTGAAGATTTCGCTTGATCTTTATATACTTGCTTTATGTTTTATTACTTTATATTTCTGTATATCAGGGAAAACGATAATGGCTTTGCCTTTACAAACATAAATTAAATTTCTATTATTCAAATTATATTCTCACGGTATAACCATTTACTACCACTAAACCTGCAATCGGAGTCAAAATTGCAGAAGAGATAGGGCGACTAACCCGAGTAGCATACGGTTATTTTCATCAGATGGCCTTACTCACGAGAACATAATTTGAAAAGGTAATATTTTCAAGCAGATTAGAAAATCGCAATCAAATTACTACGTTTGTTTATGTTTGACCTTCTCGGATCTCGGTTGATGGCTAACGTGACTTCAAGACGTTGAACAAATTCTTATTTACTAAATTAGATTTGACTGATCCGAATGCCAAGATGAGATTGTTAACTGATGCCTCTGGTCTTTATTTGCCAGAATGCGGTTCGTCCAGTCTCTGAATATTTTTAACAAGACTATTGACCAATAAGGGGCTTAGTTGCTCATCTATTATGCGTAAGCATATAACATTTTTTATTTTCCATAATATGACATAATATGCATTGTAAATCAAAAATAGTTTAGATTGTTTTATTATATTTATAGCATTTTTGTTGTTGCTTTCAAGCAGTTTCATTGATATTGAACTTGTTCAAATTATGTGATTTATTACTTAGGCCAGGTTTTTCTCAGTGGCGGTTCCAGGGGGGCGTATGGGGGGCTTGGAGGGGCTCAAGCCCCCCAAATGGATTAAGCCAAGCTCATTTAAGTCAAAAATTGTAATTGTAAACAATTATAAAACTTGGGTTTGGGGGCGTCAAGCCCCCCTCAAGAGTGTCAACCCCCCCCCCTCCCTGTTGTGGATGGCTGGAACCGCTACTGGTTTTTCCATCGAGTGTTAAAATTTCAACCAGAGATTAATTTGCGAAGAACCAAACACAGTGATGGGCTTACATTAATCATGGATCAAGCTTTCAGTGCGCTCATTGGGTGCGATGACGTCATGACTTCGGATTAATTTTTAACACTTAATGGAAAAACTCGGCCTTAGAATATGTTATAAATGCGTCCAGGTAGTCCTTTAGCGAGAATTCTAAGTACAGACTTTTGAAGATTATTTTTAGCTCAAATCGATTTTTGCTTTAGATTCTTTGAAGAGTCGAGTTTCTAGGGTGTGACGGTGAGTCATTGATCATTTAAGTCATTGGTCTCCACATTACTGTACTTTCGATGCTCGGTATCGGTACCGATGATTCAAGCATGCTCGCTCATTACAAATGTTGCTCTTAAGCCACTTCACCGGCAATTTGCTGATGCAATATGGCGGGGTCTTTAATGGATGAAGCGCGTTGATCGGTTTTAAAAGAGAGAGCCGCGCAGCCTCGGTCCATCAATCGTCCTTTGTCTGCGGATCTCAATGAAACGCAATTTTACAATCGACTGGCGACATCCTGCGTCGATGTGGAGACGAGACGCTGCAGCGTATAGGCTATAGTAAGTCTAGTGCTGTTTAGGAGATCACAGGAATCTAATCCACTAAATAATCCACTGCCCTCAGCGGTGGCGAACGGAATTTATTTTTAGGGGAAGGAGGCGAGGCAGAGACTAATTTTATGACCGAAAAGGAACTTGTTCCGCTAGTAGTCGCCCACAAAATTTGTGACTGGAGGGGGCGAGGGTGTAGTGTCGCTATCGTTGCGTAGTGACTGATGTGATCTGATCGGGGTTAGTATTGCCATCTTATTTAGCCGTGTAGCTGTAGTATATAGTGGAAAATATAAAGTGGAAGTGTACGCATGATTTTGAGGGGATGTACTTGCCCCCATTTCTTCGCAACTCTCCGCTGTATCACTAGCCAATAAACGAGCAGCAGCACAGATTCGGGCTGACCAGAGCACACTGACTCCACCCGCCTTGAGGACGTGACCTATTTGATTCTGTTCCGCTCCGGGTGATGCTGTGTATCCGCGCGACAGTTAATCCAGTGGACATAGCACTTTGAGGGAGGACCGTTCGTTTGATGTATGGTGCCGCGCAGCTCGGCTCGATATGGGAGATTGCCCGGTCCAATATTACAGCTGATGGGTCGCGGTCGTGAGTTGTCAGTCAGGAAGGGAGAATAAATCATCGGCTGCTGCTGATCGATAAGGAACATTTTGTGATCATTTTCCGGTAGACGACTTGGCTGGAAGGTGGATGTCTGAAGTTTATTCAGAAATATTGAGTTCATAAGATATCATGAAGTCACTAGTGGCTTGTTAAAATTAGTAAATTGTCTTAATTGGTAGTTTATACAGTTAGCATTGTATTGAAGATTGATGGAAGATTTTTGTCTAAGGTTTCAACCATGCATACTTTGCATGCAATTTTACATGCAATTTTGCATTCAGTTTTGCATGCAACCGTGTTAAGAAAATAACAATGTAAAATGTCCTTAACTGGGTTTCATGAAATCTTAACACGGTTGCATGCAAAATAGCCTACAAAACTGCATGCAAAATTGCATGCAAATATGTATGGTTGAAAGAGACAATATAAACAAAAAAAGCAAGATAAACAGGGCTTGAAATTGGCAGGCCTAACTGATATGTAATTGGCCTACGTGATGAAAAAAACATACCAAAATGAAAGCCACTTATTTGAGAAAACCAATTATACAAAATGATATTTATATTTGACAATGTTCGTCAACACGGAAAAGTTTACGGTTTCTCGTAACTTGTAAAATAGTCATTATTATGTTAATATTAACATATATGGTACACTACAGTTCGTACTGTGATCAATTTTTTTTTACCTGACCGAGTTTGCGTCAACGTCTTCGATTTTCGTGTCTTCGTTGAACGCTATAGGCCTATCATAGGCTTATATTGCATTGCAATTGATTGGTGTCACTCTTTCTATGTAAAGATTATAGAGAAATTCTTGCTTTTATGTGATATTTTCTGTACGAGTTTTAAGGTTTTGAATTTTAAGGTAAGACTTTTTCTTGTTAGGTAGGCTAAATGCATTCGCTTTTGCCTATTATTGGTTGTCATTTTGTGTATTATTTGGCATCTCATGGACCTGTATATGGACAGTTAACTGACCAATTCATGAACAGTTGACTGACCAGTCAGTGGACTGACCTATCAGTGGACAGATAACTGACCTATAGGTTGACGGGAAGTGTGCCGAAACTTTTGAGAGTTGTGCGGGATGCATCTGTTTCGCAGCTTCAGTTATTTTGAAATTTTTTGCTTTTAGATATGAGTGTTTAGATCCACTGATCTATCGATGGACAGATAACTGAACTATCAGTAAACAGCTAACTGACCTATCAGTAAACAGCTAACTGAGCTATCAGTAGACAGCTAACTGACCTATCAGAAGACAGCTAACTGATCCATCAGTAGACAGCTAACTGACCTATCAGTGGACAACCACCTGACCTATCAGTGGACAGCCAACTGACCCATCAGTGAACAGCTAAGCGATCCATCAGTGGACAGCCAACTGACCAATCGCTGAGCATCCAACTGACTTACAGTGTACATTTATGTAAGTAGACAGTCACTGACCTATCCCAGTGTTCCTTTATCGATCGCTGCCCTTCAAACAGATCGGATGTTGCTATCGCCTTGTCATTAAAGTCAATCAAAAATGCAGCACAGTCTGATGAACTGCGACTCATTGGCTCCAGTGTGATCATTGAAGGAGAACTTAATATCAACATAATCATGGCAATCAGTCATCGAAGCCGTCGAGGCCGCCGCCGCCGCCGCCGCTGTACATGTATCTGGGAGGAATGGATCTATAAATGGTCTGTCGCCATAATTGAATTGATCGAACCTCGTCGGCGCTTAATCGCGTGTACAGACCGCGCTTGTTATAAACGCATACTCGCTACATATACATGCTACTTGAAGCGTTATTGACTTGCCGGTATTGCACACAGTCATGTACATGTAGGACCTTTGTAGGTGTTGTTTTATACACACATGTACAATTGTACACGTGTGCTGCAGTGCTGTTTACTAGTTTGATATAGACAGAGTAATAGCAGCAAGATCGGAAGTCGCAAGACCAAGGCCAAGGCCTCGAGTCGCCAGGTCAAGGCAAGTCACAAAGCCAAGGCCAAGGCCGCTGTCTTTTGGCTTTAAGGCCGGCCTCGGGCCAAGGCCTAACATCACTAAATACCGGTGGATCCAACCATGCACATGCAATATTATACATGTACATAGAAATTTGATGTCCTCAAAAATGTGTCTGTAGTTTTGGAATAAAATGCTTTTTTGTGCTTTGCGCATCTGCAATAGATGTCGGCCTATGTGTTTGTATTCTCTTCTCTCTAAGGCAGATGCAGATTTCTATTTGAGTATACATGTACAAACTGCAGCTGTGCTGTGCACTTTTTCGTTGGAACCTTAATCTTCCATGCTTTCCCCTTAGCATAATGGAATGCACGATCGATCATTAAACCCCGCTCGGAGTAAGTCCCTTTGGGATCGGACGGTTTTAAATTTCAGCGGCAGTCCTTTCCTTCCGAGACTGTGGTCCAGAATGTAGTGACGGAAAAGTGACTATGGACATATACTTGCATCTGATCTGTAAAGTGACCATATGCAAATTTATAAAAATACTGGATATCAATACTAAAAGTACAAAATGCTAGATTTATCAATGCGTGCAAAATGATGAGCCGTTTTAAAAACGATAAACAATATATTTTTACCATATACTTGTGCAAGTATGGTGAAAATAAATACTTGTGCAAGACGTCATCGTCGTTCTCGGCGGACACACACACTTGTGCCAGACGTGATGTAGCCTAATGAAAATATATTTCTAATAAAATTTCTTGATTTTACCACCAAATGTATATAATTGCTAGAAATCACAGAAAGAAACCCTACTAGCAAAAACGCTAATATACCCCCACTAGTAGTATAGTATAGTTCACAATTAAAAAATTTTGCTTGGAAAGGAACCGAACTCGCACTAAGAGAACCAGATAGGGTCAGCATGCTGCCGCTCTGTATTCCAGGCACACGTGGATGCCCTGGCGATCAATGCCCCTGTGGGCCGCAGGGAGGGGTCTAGAGCATGGGGGGGGGGGGGGGCAGGGAGCGTGGCTCCATCATGGGTCGGGAGGGGCAGGGAACGAGGCTATGGCATGGGGGAGGGGAGCATGGTGCAGGGCTACAGCATGGGGGAGGAGGCAGGGAGTCGGGCTACAGCCAGGGGCGCCCCCACGTGGAGAGGGGGGAGGGCAAGGGGCAAATGTCATTCTCCCAAAAAAACGATAGGGGTCAAAGCCGCCCAGAAAATTTGAGCTTGCTCCCCGAGAAAAATGAGGTGGAGGTAAGGGGGTGGGCAAAGCTCTCCCCATAAATAAAAGCTGCAGCATATAAGTTCTGGTATATAAGTGAATAAGCATAAGCTCCAGTGAATCAGTATAAGCGAAAATAACTTCTAAAAAAGATTTGCACTGTTAATTAGGATAAGAATTATGTCTAATTTTTAATCAGCACCCCCTCCCCCCCCTCCGTCGTGAGTTCCGCACTAGAGGGAAAGGTCTCGCAACATAGAAGCGGATGAAATAACATTGCTCCCCCCCGCAACGAAATCAAAGCACACATTTTTAGTTTAAAAAATGTGATTTTTTCCCCGCAACGGCCAAACCGTGCCGGAGCCCCTGGCTACATCATCGGGGGGGGGGGGAAGGTTGTCATCATATGAAATATTACATTATCTTAGGAGGGAGAGGGTCAGCATATATCACATCATAGGGGGGGCAGCATCGGAATCATTGCTACATGATGGAGGCGAGTTAGTTATCCTCAGAAATTTTGCATGGTGCCATGATGGGGGAAAACAGCATCTAACAAGCTGATTTATAGCAGAAATAGTACAACATCAAATAAAAAGCAATAGATCATTTCACAGAAAAGTCAAATAAATGCTCCATCTTCCCAGAAAGTCAAACAAATCGAATGTATGTGACGATGGAGTAATAGGGATTTTAAATGGATGTTTTATTATTGCTTTGCATTCACAAGTCGCATTGACCCATCCACATCGAGAACAGACTAAGCAAGTGATAAGATTACAAGAACTGAACATATTCTGTTAAGTGACCTCTGACCTCTGATGCAAAGGCGAGACGCTTCTTCTCGCCCCCTGAGATCCCCTTCACGGTCGTCGGGGTCCCGATGAGCACGTCCGCGCTCCTGTGCAGGCTCATCTATGCAGCGACACCCAGACAACCAATCAGATAAATCACTGGGTCAGGTCAAGTCATCTCATCTACTGACACCAGGATTCCAATTTCCTCCAGTATATAATAAATCGCAATAGAATTAGCGCTCAGAAAAAATCTAAAGAAATGCACAGGTGAAAACAGTGTCAATCACGTCAATGATATGGGTCGAGTACGGTTAGAAGCAGACCTCGGTCATGACCTCCTCCACTTTTTCCTCCCTCAGGTCGTCAGGGATGTCCTCCTCCATCTTTAGCTGCGACTGCAGCAGCACAGAAAACTTTGAAGACTAGGCCTACTGACTTTAAGATTATTGTTGTAATCAAAGTGTTAATAAAGAATCACTTCTTTAATCACAATTGAATAAATTAATACCTCACTGCTTTTTCATTATAATGAAGAAATAGATTTTTAAGCGCTTCAAAATAGCGCCATCTTGCTAAAGCATTTTAACTAAAATATCCGACTAGGGGTTAAATCTTGTCCACTTCAAACACCTTTTTTCACAAACCTTGTATTCCTTAACTAAATGCAAATCACATTTATGCAAATCGCTAGAAATGCCTTCTGGAGATGACCCAGGGACTCAAAGTCTCAAAGTCTCAAAGTCATAAAGTCTCAAAACCGCAAAGCCACAAGGCCGCAAGCCGCAAAGCCGTAAAATGCACTAAAACTAAAATATGCGAGGGGTTAGTGAACCCATGGTGCAGCAATACCGTCGATCCAGCCTGGTGTGATTTATTACTTCTCTACATTATCACGCTATCATGCATCATAGAGACTAGACTATATTGACGGCCAGTGAGCGCGGAGCACCTGGAACCAGAGGTGTTCCTTGACGGTGAGGGTCCCGATGAAGAGGTCGTCCTGCTGGATGTACGCCGACATGCTCGACATGCCCTTGCCGATCCTGCCCCCGTTGACCCTCACCTCCCCCTGTACCTCCAGGTTGCCACGGTTACGGTACGTGAGCACGTTGAGCAGCGTAGTCTTGCCGGACCCACTGTAAACCCATTCTAAAGACTTAGGCAGGTGACAAACGATTTGTAAAAACGCCTGCACAGGCGTGGCCTCATCGTGTAGGCCACGCCTGTGCAGGCGTGGCCTACACGATGAAGCCACAATCAAAATATATGCAGTTGGCTGACGTCACAGTCCTACTGACTGCTGATGAGCGCGTCAAATCACATCACAAACTGTTATTGCATCGCGATCATTCAGTTGCCTCATCTTGCTATTTGTATTTAAAATTACATACCCGGTACAATCATATCTGCATTCAGATTATGCATCCTTTGTCGGCTCTCTTAGGAACTGCAATATGACAGTGCTCAGTAATGTTTTTATTATTGTAAGTTTATTAGCTAGAGAAAGTCAATGAAGTCGACACAGGAGTTGACTTGTTTCACCTCGCTCCCATCACAGCGAGCAGAGTGCCCGGCTCCACGGCACCAGACACTGCAACGCACGCATTACAGCATATCTTGTACATAACGATTAACTATTATAATTGATATCACAATCTACCTTTTTTGCATGATTTTTTATATTAACACCAAATAAACTTTACAAGTCCACAAAAAATCGAATATATTAAACGTCAGGCACTGAGGGTATGTAGGCCTGAAGTCACTCATTTCCCTGCTGTCCTGTCTGCGCTATACATGTAGTACACAGGATATAGTCTACTTGCAAGTACATTTTTGTAAGGGGCTAGAAAAAAAATTATCAGAGAGCTCCAGATTTTTAATGTAGCCTATAGGCATTTTTAAACGCCTGCAACTGGTTTTTAAAGGAAGAGACTAAGACAAGACCTATAAAGTCTATACATGCAGGATGGAGGCTGTGTGCGTTGACTTCGTTGAGAGCCGTCTGGAAAAAAATGAAAAGAATTAAGCTGTCAAAAGGTGTAATTTGAAAAGATTTACTGCGTACGCCTACGTTAGTTCTTTAGAAGCGCAAGCATGCAGTAGGCTGCATGACGTATGCTACAACGCAGTCCCTTAACCACAGCGCCCTTCCATGACTGGCCAATATTTAGAGATCACAGACCGTTCTTGAGGATATGCTTAGGCATCAGGTCCGCGTCCGGCGCTCCGTCCCCCGCAGCGCCTGCCCCTCCCCCCAACAACTTCGACTTCTTGGGCGGCGCAAAGACGTTGACGTTGTCCCACGTCAGCGTGATCCTCTCCACGACGTCAGCGAAGCTGAGTCTGTGCAGCAGACTAAGGCGGCGGTACATGGGGGGGTAGACCGTCCCGTAGCCCGTCGCGCGACGCTGCTGCTTCTGGCGGCCCGGCCCGAAGGCCCCCCCGTCCTCCGTCGGCTCGACGATGGACACGCGCTTGTAGTGCCCGGCGAGAGAGCGATAGAGGAGCGAGGGCTTGGGCGCCCCCCCCGTACCCCCCGCGATCGTCGTGGCAGGCACTTCGATTGAGATCTACAATGTATGCAGCAAACAGTTCCGATCGTCGTTGACGTCTTTGGCACTGAAACGGACTCTAAACTCATGAATTGCTATCAGAGGACTATTGCATAGCGGCGGTAGGCATTGAGCTTACTGTAAAAGCTCTCAAATTTGCTTGAAACCCCCCCCCCAACTTACAATCGTCATATTATTACAATTTTGCAACAAGCCCAAAATTTTTTAGCGAATGTCCCGATCTTCTCTCCCCTTCAATTATCAGGTTAGCCCTCCTACACATTGCTTTCTTGTTGCGCCCCGTTAATTGCTCCCTTTTTAAAAGCGGGTTTAAAGGTGTAAAATGTGTGTGAAATGTGAATAATGAAGACTAAGACAGTCCGTTCTGTATAAGAGGGCCGCCACAACCCGCTCCCCCTTCTTTAGTCGCCTTTTACGATTCGCCGGTG
This sequence comes from Chamaedrilus cognettii, assembly GCA_034695025.1. Lineage (NCBI taxonomy): Eukaryota > Metazoa > Annelida > Clitellata > Enchytraeida > Enchytraeidae > Chamaedrilus > Chamaedrilus cognettii. The sequence continues at coordinate 12,827 of JAQIWG010001328.1, forward strand.
AGCTCCGGGCTGCAAGTCTATTCTTTGTTCTCCGACTCGCAGGGGGTTCCCCCTCTCCGTGCATATCCTACCGCAGAGTTGGTGCGGCTGCGATCCAGCAGTCCCGTCCTCTCACTGGCAGCGGGGGACTGATCACGTGACGAGTAGCGGGGGGAGCGCGCGCCCCCCGGGGGCCTCAGCATCGACGCGTCAGAGCTGGGCCGCTGTAGAGCCGCGGCCTCGGGCGCGGGCGGCGGGGCCTCATGGCTCTGAGGCCCCTCGGGTGCGACTTGATGCACCTCGGGGTCGTCAGCCTGGTCCGCTGCGCTCTCTTGCAGGGGTCGATCCTCCATGTCCCCTGGAGGCGCTGATGTGGCCCAGCAGCGCTAACGCTCAAGTAATCCTATATGAGCTAGGATACACGGGTCTTTACTTCATCGATCGCTGTTTAGCGCTTCAACGTTCAAACATTGGCAGTGTTGATAGACTCGAGACCCTAGCTCTCACGGAAAGGACACATGATTTTCACATATGACATTCCGTTTGCGAGACCTAGGCTACAGAGTCCAGTAAAAATAAATAAGCTTAGCTACTCCCATGCCAAAGGCGAGATATAAATTAAATATCCTATGCGCCTAAAGATCAGATCTATTATAATAGCCTACTTTTAAAATCCAAATTGCAGTAGCAAACTGAGCAGTAAATTAGGTGTAAGCCTGTCTACAGAAAAAATTAAAAATCACAAATAAATGTATGCGCATGACATTTGTAGGCAATAGTTTATGCATCCTATGCTAAAAGGCGACGTCCGGTCGCAATGCTCGCAGAATGGTGCTGCGAACAATGCATGGACTATCTGGCCTTGAGCTGCCAACTTGCCACGTAGCCTAGCATCCAGCAACCACGACCGCTATAATAGACTGGAGTCAAATAAAGGCTTTGAACCGGGGTTGAAGGCTGCGTCGATGGTTGCAGAGCGGGCCTATAAGTCTGTCCGAGCCTTCTGGAGGTCTAAGTCTGCAGAGATGCATGCTGTGTACATATGTACAAGGGTCGCGCATACAGCTGATTTATCCTTCTTAGCTGTGCTTGTCTGTATGCCTAGTTGCAAGCTTGTAGGGCCTAATTTATGCGGTCATGGCATCACTCGTGTTCTAATGGCACATTGTTCTAACGCATGCAGAGGAGCGAAGTCATTGTGAGGGGTCCGCTGAGTGGAGACGGGTGGGTTAGGCGACGGGCGGAGTGATAGCAGCGCAGGGGGGAGGGCGCCGTCCGAAGTACGCGAAAGGGGTCAAGTGGGGGCTGATGCACCACAATAACTGATTGACATCCCTTAGCTTACTTTGCTTGCATTTGCAACTTCTTCACTTCATTGATCGCTGTTTAGCGCTTCAACGTTCAAACATTGGCAGTGTTGATAGACTCGAGGGCCTAGCTCAGCCTAATGGCCTACGACTGGTCTACGGCCATACAGTTTAATAGGCCTAGATACGTTATTAGCTTATTGTCAGGACAATGGCGCCTTATAGTAAAGCGTGCAAGGGGAACAATGACCATCAATTTATTCAAAAACTGCTTAGGCCTATATATTGGATTTCAGTGGGACTGCTTATGAAAAAAGCGCCAATTGCCCCTAGGCCTACATCTAGCCTACGACTAAAAGGTCCGCAGGCTCAAAACTCATTTCGTTACAACAGCTTTCTGCGTGTGCTGCACATTCTCGGCATCTACGATTCAAGGGCACGATGCTTTTTTCTTCATCCGAGTCTGCATGTCATAGGCTCCTATGACTATTTTTAGGGCGTTACAAAATTAGTGTATAGGCGGTGTATTTATTTTATTAACAGAGACTGTCAGAGAGACTGGTCGAGTGCTTGTGAAGAAAGAATCTGGGTGCCACAGAGCTACCGGTACTAACAAATCAGCGATGTTTGCAACAGATTCATTTATTTCGACAGAACGCACAGCTACAAAATATGCTAGCGCCATAATCACTAGGCTATAGCCCATCAACACCGCCATAGCAGTCAATAAATACATTATGTAGCTGACAATTTCTGTACAATGATAATAATAATGATAATAAAAATGATAATAATAATGATAATAATGATGATAATAATAACGATAATAATAGCGATAATAATAATGATGATAATAATAATAATAATGATAATAATAATAATGAAAATAATAATAATGATAATAATAACGATAATAATGATGATAATAATGATGATGATAATGGTGATAATAATGATGACAATGATGATGATAATGATGATGATAATAATAATGATGACAATAATATTGATAATACTAATGATAATACTAATGATAGTAATAATGATACTAATAATGATAATAATAATAATTATTATTATTATTATTATTATAATAATTATTATTATAATTATTATTATAATAAGTATGTCAAAATTGAATCTCGCGTCAGATGCTTAACTATAAGTGTCTAATGGAAAAATATTTAAACACCATCAGAATTAATAATCTAGACAATCTCTATATTGAATTCGCATTCCGATATTCGTGCCAAAACGATGTAATCCTACTCGTCTGATCTAACCAATATTGGCGCAGTAGCTTCATACATTGGAGGATACTGCACTAAACCAAAGCATCAAACGTACTCCGTATGATCAGATCTATCCTCATTAATCTCAACCTGCTGAGAATTTTTATAACAGTTTACGAACACAACGCGCATTACATCACAATCCCATGCACGTTATTAGCAGCAATACAATCCTACAAAAATAATCTGAATTGACACCAGACATAATTCGTAATAAATATTCGATTGTCTGACAATCACATAGAGACGACGATAGAAAACCTAGCAGCATGCAAGCAAGGTCAATGAACTATAATGACTCTCGCCAACAAGTCTAACAAATAACAAGCACCGCAATGAAAGAGTCAGTATCATCTGTACAACAAAAAATTAAGTAAAACATTGAATTTTCGAGTGCATGTCGTTTGGGCGAATTTCGCGAAAAGGTAAAACACTCGTAAAAATTACTTGCTAAAACACAAAACAGCTAAAATGATGTATTATAAGCAGTTCCCTAAAACGCAAAAATTAAGTGAAGCTAAATTTCTGAGAGGCAAACTCGTGCAAATAAGATGCAGCAAAAATTTCACGTTAGACAGTAATATTTATTATACCGGACAGTAATACACTTATACTGGACATAATGTTTCACGTTGACAAGCTAACACACGCTACACATTCATCAAACTAAGAGACAAAGCAGCCACGTAACGATTAACTAAATATAACATTTGGAACGCTTTCAACTAAGCTGCGTTAACATTATATACGTCTACAAGGTGGCTCCAAAAAAAAAGTTACGTCACTTCCAAACACGACTTTGACTAAATGCTATTTAATTTGAATAGAATATAAAGAGTTTACAGTTCATGCAACATTAGACTTGAGTTTTAGAAAGTTAAAGACTACTACAGTACAAGAACTGCATCCCCATATTTAGTCACACTTTACGACTCGCCAGGCAGACTCTGGGCTGCATATCTCTTGCCATTACCCCAGTCTGCAGGGGTTGGCTTTTGAAGCATTATCAGACACAAGAATGCTGTGGTGTATGCTCAGAGGCCCTCGTTACAATCCAGACGCCTTAAGCGGCGTACGTGATAGAGTGAAATATTGGAGATGACTATTTTTGGACCACTGCATACTGACACTAGATACACATGTTTATAGGATAATTAATACACAGATTTGTACAAATAGGCGCTTAATCCTCAGATATCTACTGCGAGAGTGATACAACAATAACATTCTGTATTCAAAACAAATCGCCTCTGCCTTATAACCGACATTCAAGAACAGTAATTCTTAAACAAACAATTATTGGCTACAAGATCAGTTCCCCGATGACGTCCACGGACGTTGAAACAGACTTTAAACTCATTATCGTTATCATCATTGTCACAGGCAATTCGTAGCAGTCTGTTCGTTGCATGAGCGGTCACAGAGGGAAGGAGTAAAATGGAGAAAAAAATGCATTTAAAAAAAGAAAGAAAAGAGAAAAAATCGCATGTGAAATACTTTGCATATTTAAATACAAAAATGTAACTTTCAATTCTATTAAAGCATTTGTCTATTCCACACAGCAATGATTATCATACATGTTAGGGTTATTATAAGATACATAACATAATAATTATGCAAAAGTGGATCAATCAAATGCATTCATCAGTGCGCAATGTTGGCGTTGGTAAAGCTGTGATGCACAGTGTGCATTTTCTAACTGAAAAGTATATATCACTAAAGCTGAAAGGAAGGAAGGTTATATGAAGCATGTGTAAGAAGTGCAACGATATATGGTAGTGAGACATGGGCAATAAAGGCTGATAAAGAGGCCCGATTTGAGCCGACAGAGATGAGAATGGTGAGATGGATGAGTGGAGTGTCATTGAAAGAGAGAAAGTGTAGCGCGGACCTGAGAGCTAGAATGGGGTTGAAGGCAGTGGGGGAGGTGGTAAGGAAAAACCAACTGAGATGGCTGGGGCATGTTTTGAGAAAGGAACCGGATGATTGGGTGCAAAGATGTATGGATTATGAGGTAGCTGGGAAGAGACGTATAGGGAGACCGGAAACGACGTGAAAATGCTTGACAGAGAAGGATATGAAAGCTAGAAAATTGAGACACGAGGATGCGACGGATAGGATAAAGTGGAGGGCGAGTGTCCATGGCTGCAAATGGCCTACCCCTGTGTAAACGGGGAATGCGGCCACAAAACGCGAGTGTGTGTGTCATCCGTGCGTAATACAAATTGAGGACAATCAATCTTCACAAGAACATTATGGAATCAGGTAAAATTCTGCGGAATGTCAGCAAACAACAAATGAACAACATAATTACAGCAGATTAGAAGAAATCAAGTCATTGGATGACCATAATGATGGCTGAAACGGTTTCAACACACAAATCAATTCATCGTTGAACTTGAATTAGACAATATTTATGACAATCGCACTGCGTTCTTCTTTCCTGCCAAAGTGCGTCAGTTAAAATTTTCACTTTAAAATCAGTTAAAAACAAAACACTAAAAAAATATATTTGCGAGTATTACTGAATAATAAATAGCGATAACTTACAAAAAACGCCAACTATTCGCGAGTGGACTGCCATCTGTCCGCTAGATGGAGTTTCTGCAGCAGTATACCACGAGTCTAATAGCAAAGATCCAAATAAATCACTGGTCCAATGTCTCGCTCTCAGAGTCGATGTTTCACGGCCTGAGTCACTTCCCTCGGCCACAGTGCACGCCAACATGAGTCACTGCCCTTGACCCAGGGTTCAAATTTCAATATGGTTAAACAATAAATCATATCGAAATACTCACATTTTCATATAAAATACAACAAAACATTAAAATATAGCCAGGTCTGAAGTTAAACTATGTGCGTTCAACTCTCTCAAATCCTCCAACCCATCAGACCCTGCTTGTGTCAATGCCCCCACCCCCCCTGGTCAAACTTCAGGGTGTCAGTGCTCCCACCCCCTCGGTCAAACTTCAGGGTCGGGGGTGCGAGTGAGCACCAGAGTGTTATCGTCAGTGGTGGCGGCACTCGTTTCAGAAGTGTGGGGGGGCAGGGGGGTGAGAAGGCGCAGAGATGGGGAGAGATGACCCTGAATGCTCTGCATGTAACTCTGCAAGTGAAGCACAAACATTGACTTAGAGAATAGCTCAAAGTCAAAACGTATGCAGGTAACACAATAATTGGTACAATATTTCTCAAAATAAACATACATATCATTGCAAAGTGCTTTATTGTATTTCACTACAAAATCTATATCGCGCCACACAATGATTTAACGGAAAGCACTTCTACATAAAAATCAAAGTGATTCAGAGTGACATGGATACAACAATTTATTTGAATACGGGACACAGTATGCTATTCAGAACAAATGTAAGAGAAGAGTGATCAAGATCAGAGGCTAGGTACGATTAAACAAAGTTGAGTGCGGACCGATAAGACTATGTCGCCGTTGGCTCGGCGCACTTTGTACAGATGGCGATACTTGTCGTGAGGGGGCGCACTGACCCTTTGACCCTGCTTCCGATTGGCCGACCTTGGCGACCCTGCAACGCCTGCAGCATGACGATAATAACATAAAAAAATAAAATAAACCATAGTAGTTACATGAACAATGCAATCAAAATACATGTAAAAAACGACACATACAGCCGTTCAATAATGAGTTGTAACTCAAAGCCATGCCATTTAAAAGAACTATAAATTCTGTGACATATCACATTCATCATTTCAAAATCTATACCGGTACTTGACATCGACATAAGCCCACAGTTCAATAAGCTCAACTATTCATGCAAGTGATGCAATCTCAGGATGATTCTAAACATCAGCAGCCTAATTTTCATCTAAAAATTAACAAATTAAATACTTCAAAAAAATAAGATGTTGCAGTGACACAGACCGCAGGGGGGTGCAGTGTTGCAGTCTACGTCGTCAGCCGTGACACGCCACTGAAAGATGCAGGAGGCGGCAGTGAGCGCCGGCCACAGAGCGTAGAGCAGCCAGCTGAACCAGCACATCACCTCCCCCTGCCCCTCCCACCGCCCCTGCCCCTCCCACCCCCCCTGTCCCTCCCACCCGCGCGGGGGTAGAGAACTCCAGCTTTCAGCGGAGGCGTCGGTAGCACCCTCCAACATCTGAGGCGCGAGACAAATGCAGCTAACGAGGACTTAGTTCAACAAAACTTTTCAAGTTCAATTCAGCAAGCAGTACCAGAAAATGAATGACCATTTATTACAATCATGAAAGTTGTTTTCGCGTAAATTGCCATTACGATATCAGCAGATATTCCAGTATTCTATTTAAACAGAAAAGCTCAACAGTCTCTTCAATTTAACTACAAGTAGACCTTCCGAGCAGAAGCGTCTCAAACTTACTTAAATGAGCTTCACATTGTGCACACTGGTCAGGATTGTACTGGTATCCCACACCCAACACGACTGCTCATCGCTGCATCAGTCTAAACGGTGCCCAAATTTCTACGACTGCCAATGACAGCTAAGAAAACAGCGTATCAAAACCATACCTGACTGGTCACAGCTGAGTACAGCATGTCCCCCGCAGAGAAACGCGTGTCCGCTGAGCCGTGATACGACTGCCGCGCGGTGAGCCGCGCGTACGCGTAGAGCGACGCGCGGAACAGATCGACAAAGTAATCGATGGCGCAGAGGATGAGTGCGGCACCGAGCAGTGCGGTGCCCCCCACTACCAGTGCCCTCTGGCAGAGGAACGCGGTGAGCGTGGCAAACAGCAGCGCCAAGCCCAGTGCCACACCAAGGGGAATCCACCTGCGCCAAATGCATCAGCTTAGCATTTATCTGGATCCAGCAGCATCCACCGAAGCGAAACACATAGCCAACAGCTTACAATTACTTAACCTGGATCAAGCTCTAATCTTGAATTAATTCTAAAGAAAAATTGAAAACGCCGTTCAAATTTGTGATATTACTTAGAGTTACGGTACCCTACAAATCAGGTCGTACCAAGGTTGCACTAAATTAGAGATAGTTCAACAGTCCGGTGTAATCATACACAACTCAAAACCTCCCACCTGGAGGGGGGGTGGTAGACTTGCTCGAGGGCCACAAACAGCCCGATGGCAAGCAGCAGCCCGGAGCAGAGCCCCGTCACAAGGAGTCCAACGGTGAGCAGCAGCATGGACAGCAGCCCCACGAGCAACCCTGCACCCACCGCGGCACCGATCTTAGCCCCCCCCGGCACCCCCTCCTCCTCCAACAGGAAGAAATAGACGACTCCAGCGCCGAACAGGAACCCGGTAAGAAACATTGTCGCCTTGAAGAATCGGTACCCTGCAACAGTAAATAATGACTATTGCTCCCTGAGTGCCCCGTGTCACTGTGTGCAATTATAGAATCTGATGTGAATAAGAAATCTATTGTGGTAATGTGTGAACACACCGATGACTAAGTGCCAATATATATCAAAACGTTCAATAGGAAATAGCCGTCACCTAAAAAGTACTACAGGCATGGGAATCACTTTGATCAATTAGTGCAAACAAACCGGCACACACCAAGCACTAAGCCAGCAGGCAGATTTGTTTTAGAACCTGGGTTTAAGGTCATTGCAAGCAATCTGCAACCAATATGATTCAAACGCCTGAAAATGACATACTGGTAGCTCAAAAAAAGTTGTCGAACAAATATATCTGTAAAAAAATTTCACACCAATTGGCGGGCCACGAGTGAACTCACCAAACAGACAGTAGACAATGCCGAAGATGAAGCAGCATGCACAAATAAGGGCGGGCACTATCCGGTACTGCGTCACGTGCGCGTCACAGCCAATCAGAGAGCGGTTGGATGGCGCTGCCGCAGTCAACCAATCCCCGGTGGCGAGGGACCCCTCCGTCGTGTTGGCAAACATCGCCGGTTGAGGAAGAGTCGCTCAGGGGTCAAACCGATTGGAATCAGCAGGGCTTACAGAATAGCGCTGGCCTTAAGGGGGTGTCATCAGGACTCGTCACTTCAATCAACATAATGACCTAAAATTTAATCATTGTACAGTCAGACACTTTTCGTAAAGCCGGTACCTAAGTTCAATACATGCTACAAATATTTGATACAGAAGTCTAACGAACATCTTTTTCAGGAACGTGGATAAATCGCCAAACGGCGAATGCAATCGATGGGTAAAATGCGAAAATTAGGCAGCGAAACGCACTTGTAAATTGGTGGAGAAAACGCGACATGAAACGCGAAATAGTGCCTACGTCGCGCTTACCTGACCATTAAATTATTAGGTTACTTATTTGGTTGGGCTCCGTTAGAGGGGCCCTAACCCTATCAAATTTATCTAATATGGTTTGTTAATTATATTTGATATTTATACATGTACTATCACTCTATCAGCTACAAAGGAACAGGATTGATTTTTGAGAGTTTACGGAACGAATAGGTTGTAGTGAAGAGTGTTCTAGTCCAGTTCAGTGCCTCGGGGTCAATCAACGAATAGACATGTAATACTTGTAGCGCACAACGTTGAAGATAAACAAAGAAAATAAAATATACATTAAGAAACTACATAAATGTTGCAATGTTTATAACTAATCTATCTTTGGCTAAACCGGAAGCGTTGGACTTGGACTGGTGCTCGTGTGCGAGAAAATTGAATGATGTAGGCCTAGGCCTATTGATTTTTGTCGTTGTCACCCATTGTATAAAAAAGTTTTGACACTAAATAATTTCTGTCCATACACTCACCCCCCCCCCTCTCGTGATTTCGAATTATTTATGATTTAAATGAATTTGAGCCTATTATCAAGCGGCCCTGCGTGTATGCTACTCCTGCTGTCATTTGTGACGCTTAGGGCCTAAGACTAGTTTACGCGCTTATTATCGATAGACTAATAATTCATTAATTGACTTGATGCTATAATTATAGCCTTGCTACGTTCTCTGACTTGGTTAAAATAATGATGTTCGTAGTGACAGGCCATAAATAATGCTATTACACATAGGTTAGTTAGGCCTAATTAGTTCAGTTTGCGCAGACCTCTAATCATTTTCAATCGTAGGCTAGCTAGCCTATTGTTAAGAGGACCTAGAATTTTTTTTGCGACCATAAATCTATATTCTATATCTCTACGCATGCAATCACTACGACGAGCCCAATTATTTTTCTTGCTCTTATCTTGTAAGTATAATTATGACAATAATGTTCGCTTTGTAATGCTGTTATTGAATGTTGCTTATGATTGAACCTTACGATTATACGCCCTATGATAATTGGCTGTGTTCCACGACAATAAGGTTACAAATTCAATTTCCAAATTATGGTTGCATAGCGTACAAAAAACGTAAGTCAGGCATAAGGTTAATATTGTGTATTAACAGTTCAAAGGGTAATAGGCCTAGATGAACAGTTAGGTATATTTACGAAATTGCGGGACTAACGAAACATTTTCGACCTTAAGTGGCCTAAAACCTAGCCTACGTGACATTATTGTACGCATTATCGTATGCATTATGCTAAATAGACTATTTGAGAGTTCTTAAAGCGTTGCGCGCACCCATTCCCTACTATACATTACATACCCATCTCATCCCGGACACGGTCCAGCTAGCCACGGCAATATGGGTAGATTTGAGCCAATTTGTCAAATTTATCATCATGGGCCGTTAAAGTATGAACTTATTATTTATCAAAAGCACAATTTTATTAGGTCAGCTATATATGCGACCGAGCAAGCGCGGCCTCAGCGCCTGCGCTTGAACTGACGACAAGTGACGATCCTCCATATGGTCGCCCTCACGTCGCTCGACGTGAAGGCGTACAGGAAGGGGTTGACGGTCGAGTTGACGTACGTCATCCAAAACGTGTACGTGAAGGCGTTGTCAGGGACGAGCGTCGGACTGATAAAGCTGAGGTCGTAGACGATGTGGAAGGGGACCCAGCAGATGACGTACAGCGCCATGATGTAGGCGAGCGTCACAAATGTCCTGCGCTCCTTATCCTCGCGCGACAGGCCCGCCTTCGCCGTCCCCTCGCCCCCTCCCCCACCCACCGCCTTCCCCACCGGCTTGAAGGCTTCCTTCTTTGCATTGGTCGTCGTTCCAGCTGAGAGCTGAGCCAGCCCGCGAGCGGCGCTGCTCACTTCCATGGTCCTCGTTCCGTTTGTCTGCGACTGAATGCCATTTGATGTTGAAGGCACCGCCGCCATCTTGGTGTCCGCCGCCATCTTGATGTCCGCCGCCATCTTGGTGTCTCCCTTCTCGCCAGCCACGTCATCAGTAACGTCATGCTCCACGGTCGTCTCGAGCTTCAGCGCCACCGCGGCACTGCCCCCGCCGCGCTTCAGCCAGCCCCACCTCCATCCGTTCCCGCCCCTAGCCCCGCCCCTGACCTGCTCCTCGCTGGACCCGTCCCCCGTCTGACTGAACTCCACGGTGTGACTAGGCTCCGCCCTGCTGACAAGATCCGCCCCGCCCACCGTCACGTGTTTAACAGCAGTGGGGCGTGTGCGCACGAGCTTCTTCATCTGAACGAAGACAACAACGGAGCAGCCGACGATGATGCTACAGGGCGTGTGGTGCCCAAGCGCGGCGAGTGCGATGGCGAACTGGGGGTTCTGGGCGGGCACGAACTCGCAGTGGTAGAGGCGGGTGCGCAACACGCGGTCAGAGATGACGGGGTACATGGCGATGGAGAACACGAGGCCCCTGCAGCGGACATATTGAATCGTACAAGTGGGTTATGGAAGCGGCAGCAAACGCTAGTGTAAATACCGGTCTATATACCGTAGTGCGAGACAACTCGATGCTTACAGCCTATTTACTAAATTGATCATTGCATGATTGCAACGCGTTCGTAATTTATTTCGAATTTGCTTAAATTAATTAAATAAGCTCAACGCTCTCCTATATCAAATCACCGCAATAATATTGTCACCGTAATTATAGGCCTAAGTGTCCCATCTCTTCCCCCCTTTTCACTCCTGATTTAAAGGAGCAATTACTGAAGAAGGAATTAATCCTTTTACGCCGTAGCTTAGAAAAGTGTTGATTAATTCTATTGCAAAAGCGAGATTTGATGTTGTAGCGCTGTTATTTGATGTTATAGCGGTAGATGTATTTGGCAATCAGCCTGAACATTAGCCTTTATGTTAAAGGCTAATGTTAAGCCTTTAACATTAGCCTATATCAAGACGTGCACGTGGTAGGCCACTATATTATAATAGTCTACCGTACTGCGCATGAAGAACTAATCACAGTCAGCTTTGCTCTGGTTGTTGCAGAATTCTGTAATGTTACGACTTTAGTGGACAACGTGACCGACATGTCCTCGATGTTTAAAAGAATTGGAGATAGACCTTCCTTATTATATTCTATTCCTTCACGGTACGTTCATCCATATTCCATCTCTAAAATCAGTGTCCCTCGGGATACAAGCTCGCTGATAGCTGAACGTTGACGCAGCGATACATCAACGTAGCAGTCTGAGGCTGTGTCGAATAATGAAGGAATAGTCCGTATGTCTATGGGTCTACTACACTAGGGCAGGGAGTGCGGGACTCGGACGCTTCCTTCCCAATGCAGAATACCTGCGCGCCGTCCGGATCAATAGCGGATATTGCTGTGGAATTGGACAGTCGGGACTCGGGACTCGCTGCTGCTCATCCATCATGCATGTGTGCGATGAACGAACCTGCCGTGTCCGTATGTATCACGGACGTGGACGCTCAGTGGCAATA
>JAQIWG010001329.1:0-25111 GCA_034695025.1 Chamaedrilus cognettii
AACACCCCCGCTGTAGCAAAATCCTGTATAAAAGCCCGGTGGTCACGCTGATCAGGCTGGTCACGCTGGTCTGATCTGGAGGGAGATTCGGCCGAGATCCCCCCGATATGACCGTCACGCCGCACGCCGCTGTCGTAAACAATCTTGGCGGTTCTTTCAACGAGCGGCGGAGCAATATTCTGTTTCCCTGCGAGGTTCGCCGGAGATACAAGAATGGGGAGAAAAGAAAATGCAGAGTTACAAGTGTTGGAAGTTGGAACGCGACTGAGATAGTCCCTACGGTGGATTTATAGCTGGTGCAAATCGTAAACACCGGCCAAGGCGAGAGATATGTTGCGGATCGGGGTTAGATCATTTTATTGCAAAAAGACAAATTCGTATACCATCTTTGAAATGCTTTTCAATACCCATGAATTTAAATCATTGCTAGTAACGTACCCGTAACCATACTCTTACATAAGAAGTTATAGGCCTATCAGTGACGAAGCTTACTGCTGCAGAAATGTGCGGATACACGCTGCGAACCGGATGTAGTTAAAATTATGAATAGAAGCAAATATTTATATTTATTTTTATTAGTAATTAAACGCTACTCTGCTCGAGAATATAAAACTGTGAATCATACAAAGCGCATTCTCGCATATTCCCTACACTACATCACTGGCCCATAAAACTGTCACAAAATAACAACGCGTGTAAGCCTTCAATCATTTTTAGACAAATGTTACCGTGTTCCACATTGGTGTCTCTTGTTTCTACTGAAACCAGTAGCTCATCCACTAAGCTTGTAATAGAGCCAGCTATTATACATGCAAAACTGACTCAAATTTGCCTTGCCACAAATAGCTTATGCTCAAAGTGAATACAGGCATATATTGCTGCAGTTCTGTGACCGAAGTGCTAAAACAAGATCTAGAAACTAGAGCTTTAACTTCCTGAAAAGAACCAACACAACGTCGCTGTAGTCTAGCTCTCCTCCGCATCTAAGTAAAAATTTCAACGTATTATTGTATTAGCCAATGTTACCATAAACTCGTCTTTGCAATAGCTTGTTTTGTATTATGCGGCACAAACGCAATGATTGCAGAATTATGCGACAAAAATGCAATGATTGCAGAATTATGCGGCACAAACGACTGCAGTATTATGCGGCACGGATCTGGCACATTGCTACGTACTCACTTGTACCGCTACGGAAAGCATATCACTGAATTTATGGTCAGCGTCGATATGTAGCGAAGTGAAGCACAAGAGAGTTTGTGCACCGCTGCACATATGAACGCCTCGCTGTCAACCTTAATTTGGATGAATATGAGCCGAGAATAATTCACAAGGAAGAAAGAATATGAATTACGAACAAGTAGCATAATGAAGACACAGTTGAAACAGTTGAGTAAAATACTGACAATATCTACATTACAGTGCCTAATATTTCGATTGATAAAAGAAAACATTGTGTATTTTGCCGGTTTGAAATAACTGACCATACTAAGGCGTAAAGCAGCTAAGACATTGCGAAACACAGAAATATGATAGCAAACCATTAATGGTAGGCCTTACAAGCAAACCGACCATGTAGTAGCATTCTTAAACAGTTCATTCAAGTTGTCACATAATTGTGCCAAACAACTGAAAAGGTTGCTACAAATAGAGTATTCGATTTTTTTATATGAAGTACAATTTTGACTAGCATTGAAGCTGTATCTAAATATCTTGATTTCAAATTCAAAGCCACAAGAAATTGCACGTCCGCTTCTGGAGTATTTTCACTTAAAAAGCATTGCAAACTGAGAACTGAGTTCTTAAATCTAGGTTGAATCAGAATTCGGTCACAAAACTATGCTCGTTAGATTGTCCAGTTCTCTCCAAACGCAAACAAGTTTTGGAATCGAAGGCGTCGTTGAAAAGGCACGGCTAGATTCAGTTCCATGCAGGATGACGAAACTAATAGGGCTCGATTGTCGACTAAATCTGAACGGAGAACTGGGAAAAGAGTTCTGCCGCTATTGTAAGTACCCTTATAGAGAACTCCATGCATCCGCCGCGAAGGCAGTTGAAAGACACATGTACAGCGACATCACACAGAGAGACACAGACACAGACACATGTACAGCGACATCACATAGAGAGACACAGACACAGACACATGTACAGCGACATCACATAGAGAAAGAGAACCGCAAGCATAGGCAATCATTATGGCAACACTAAATACAAACAAGTTAACCATAATAAATATTTTCAATTGTTCAAAATATCCACCAAATCCATTCGGATACGACAGAAAAAAAAATTGTGTTTGAAAGTTGAAACCAGTAGGGCGCTAAACAATGTTCCTTATTTGAAGCCAGTAATTATTTGAAGTTCGGCGTCTTTCTGAGCAGTTTTGATCAAACAGAGCACTGTTTAACGGCTTAGGGTTATTAATTTGAAGAATATTGAATATAGGATCTTTTTAACTGACACTTGGATCTAATCCCTTAGCCTCCACACGGGTCACATGAGTCAAATTTAAAAGGATACCCCCACTCGATGATGACCTGCGCGTACTTGCGGATGAAGTTGTCCTCGCTGAAGATGAACAAACTCCGCGCGTTCGACTTGATCGGAAGTCCGCCGGGGGGCACGGGAGCCGCGCCCGCCCCCGGGGCTCGCTTGGTCGCGCCGGCGGGGAGGAAGGGGTCGGAGCCGGTTGTCGTTCCCCCTCGGGAACCCGACTCACCCGTCTCGCCCCGTTCGGCGGCAGACTGGGCGGCCATCCTGACAAAGGAATCCATTGTCAGATCCAGCTGTTACCGCTAGGTAACCGAGCTAGGTTATCCAACTGACTTAGACTTAGCATTTCTTCTCCTGCTACGATCCTCCAGGTTACTTGGCACTTAAACAATATAGGACTTAAATACGATTGCTAATCCTGCGAACGCAGATAGCACAACTTGTATTCCGACGCACAATCGCGTAGATCGTAGTACTTCAGTAGGTTTGTCGAATTCCTTATGAAATCAAAATCACCAATGACATAGTGCCTATTTTCAATTCATATATACTGTAGAACGACGCTTCTCATCATTCTTGACTGAAGCATGGTACAAATGTGACGACATTCCTATGTATAGAGCTGCAGCTCCTCCGTTCACTATCGCTGCAGCTCTTGCATTGTCTATCGCCAGCTAACAAAAACATCAATTCGTCGCTGAATCCATCGATAGGAGGAGGCGCAGACACTTGGGGCTACAACGGCAAAACGAAATGCGAGAGAAACAGAGTTTGGCACTTCCGGCTATCGCGTGAGATCTAGGAGGATATATAAAATAATATTTAATTTTAAAATAATAATAATAATACTCCCAGCGTGAGACTTTAAATTTAACTCCTCGTCGCGGGCGAGGAGTTCGTTCAGGCTTCAAAGTTCTTTTCAATTTTCCGTCCCGGTACTTGTGCACTACACGAGAGAAAGCCTTGCTTCCGCATTACAAGTTTTGCCAATTTAGCCCCCCAAATGGTGCAGACCGGCTGCATAGACGACAGGTAATGTGATGACGATCATTCAGCACACACACACACACATCCCGGAGTGTCTGGATGCGATAGAGCGACAGCTACGAGTCGTCTCATCGATAGACTCGCTGCTCCAGTCATGACCACAAGCTGGCAGCAGCAGCTGCAGTGACAGCTATCAGTGGCGGTCTCAGCGGGGGGGGGGGGGGGGGCAGGGGAGAGAAGGGGCATGGGGGCCGTGCACGCCCCCTCCCAGTCCGGTCAAACAACTATTTATTAGCCCTTAACAATAATTTAAGTCAGAAATGCACTTAAGAATAATTTCAAGCCAGAAATGCCCGCTTACCTACTGCTGTATTTGTAATGAAAAATAGTAACAAATTTTGTTACACTTATACGGAAAAATTCAGACAAATTTGGCAACGTGAACTAAACATGTCCAAATTTGTCAAATACACCCACAAAGGGCAGTGAAAATTTTTGACAGCATCCCCCCTTCTGCGCGCTCATGTGTTTCTCGGTCAAGTGTTGCATTAAATATTTAGATGTGCCCGAAAATAGCCCTCCCCCCCAGAAACGAGAGCTGGGTCCGCCCTTGCAGCTAACGCACTCACAATATGCGCTGTAGTCTGCGCACCACCTCTAAACACTACTCGATTGCCTCCAGCATTATCCCTCCTCTAATGCTCAGTAATATACTACTTGCCTCCAACACTATCACCTCTCTAATGCTCAGTATATACCTGTACAGTATAGGACTACTAGCCTCCAACACTATCACCCCTCTAATGCTTAGGGCTACTATAGCCTCCAGCTAGCATATGAGAGCGGTTAGTATTGTTTTAATCGAATGGGAAACATAATAGACTTAGGTCAAAGCGGCTTGTCACAAGAATCAGATAATTATAATTTTCTTAATAAGTATAGACAATGGCAGGATGCCAGGATTGGACGCCTATTTTCTTTAAAAAACATCGGATCAATGACCCATTCGTCACGATATGAGACAGGTAAAGCCTAAAGGTTAGCAATGTAAAGTTTACAGATCCACAATATACAAAATAAGGTGATTTTGACCGAAATACTAAAGGCAGAATTCGAATGCAAAGATTCCTATTGCTGTGATTAGTACATGAGTTCAATGCGTTATACCTGTACAGTAACAGGCAAGCGCTGTAAATGATAGAGCGTTAGTACAATATGCTCAGCTTAAAACAATATCAACTAAATACTGTATCAAAATTAATACGGTATATATAAAACAATGTTTGCGTTTTCACTGCACAGTTTTGTTATCTGCAGACCTTCTGCCCCCCACAACGCTGCATTGGTGAATTGTTATTTCTCACTGGCTTGCACAGACTCACACTTCGACAGCATCCAACCCACAACCAGTCACTGCTGGCGATACATCACTAGATTTTGGGATATTTCGGTGATTGAGGGATATGAATTTGAGAGCAATCCCCAGATATCTTGAGATATTTTTGATAAAATAGTGAATTGCATAATGGGAGCTGGGGATATCTTTGTCAAAAAAGCAATCTAGTGATATTTTTTGCCGAGATCCCCAGAATCTAGGAATATTCCGATTTGGTTCAACGGTATGACTGCCGACAACAACCGTTCCATTTACCTTCATCAACGCGCAACGAGCTGCGTGTATACAGTGCCCGCGTTGGGGCCCCTCGCACCCCCCGGCCGGGGGGGGGGGGGGGGCGTGGGCCACGGCTGTGATGGGGCCCACTGGGGAAAAAAAAGTCTTGATTTTTACATTGTAATTGTTCGAGAAAGGCAGATATAAATGTTTTGTCTGATTTTTTTGGAAGGGTTTCACTTTGGGATCATCAGGGACCCATTCGGTTGTAAAAATTCGCTTGTGAGAAGCGGGTTGGGTGAGCTTCGAGAAAAATTTCTGTCAGCACCCCTCCCCCCCGCGATTTTCGTTTTGAGAGCAAACATTTTGCTCAACAAGGAACACCATGACGCCGAAGGAGCGGCCCATCGGGATGTTTTCGGGGGGGGGGGGGGGGAGGGGCAAAGCATACCCTAACGCCAGCCCTCGAGGGCGCATGCTGTGAACGCAAGCCTTCCGCCGCCGCTAAGTGCAACGTAAAGCGATGCATTTGCGCGCGCCACCCATTAATTGACCACGGCCGTTACTGATCGTATCGCCGAATCAATTACGTCGCCGCTAAGAGAATTGCGTTCAGTTTTTCACTGCAGACTGTACACAGTTGGCCGACACACGAAGCATGCCCGCGGGAACAGGGCGAACATATGACGGACATACTGAGTCAATTAACTGCGACAGTGGCGGCGTGGCTCACATAGAAATTTGCACTTTGCCGAGGAGGTACATGGATAGCACTGGAATCACACACAATGAAATTGAAACGTAGCCTAATGGAAAAAAATCAAAAACTCGTCCGAACAAAAGAGTAGAAATGGTGTCATTTTCAGTTTTACTCGGTTGCTAAACTAGGCATGAGTATAATAACCTATCGTTTGTTTCACGCATGCGTACTCATGCACGTCTTAAGGACTAATAGCAACCCTCTATAAGACACATCTGGGTCTGATACAGCCTGCAGGATTGTAATCTACTCCTACAAAGTTACCAAGTCCGATATTTTAGTAAAGATGCACTTTGCGACTTTACGACTGAGACTTTGCAACTTTCAGACTTTGCGACTGTGACTTTGCGACTTTGCAAAGCATCCACTCCAGCCTCCTCCTCAACACGCAGAGAGCCTCAACGAGTCTGTCTGGCATGGCGATATTTTTAAACATTTTTCATAATTTGTATGTACTATAATGCAGCAACCGTACGCTTCAGGCCAGCAGAGATACCGCCGAAAGTAGGCTATTTAGCCCCTTTGCATTATTAATTGGTCATAATGAATTTGTGTGAACTTCCACCAAAAGCGATAACTACTAATGTAAAGAAAGGTTCTGCCTCCATCAAAACGCACAATGTTGTCGCATGCATGATAGCATTACCGTGTCATTCCGCGCAGTTATTAACGTGATCTGACACTTAGAAACTATGTTCAACAAACTACAGCGCACAGCTATCAGTCAATCAATAATTAATTAATAAATCAATCAATCAATTTGTCTAAATGGTAAACATAATTCTCAGAATAATTACGTGTCCAACGTCTTGGAGTTGTTGTGTAATAAGGTAACATACAGTTTCTTCAGATGATTTTTCTGAGTCATCAATATAGAATGGCAGTCGGCGCCCCCATGCAGGAAGGAAGAGACTACTCGCGTTACACTGGATCTGAGTCAAAGACCGCAGAGGGCTCAATGTCAAACAAATCCTCCTTAGGCTTAGTGACCAGGTGCCTGCGGCCATCAAACGGACAATCCGATCTATCCGCACGCAGTAGGGATAGTGTTCTATTTTTAGAATCTGTGATCAAACTCATCGTAAACCAAGTCTAAACCTGACTTCAATCTAAATACAAACCAACAAAAAACAATCAACAAAAGTTGGTATTGTTAATAAAACAACCCTACAAACATTCCTATAACCTGCACAATAGTGTATTAAATGAACCGATAAGTCAACCAATACAGCCGCATCGCCCACATATCTTGACAAAAGAATACTAAATTATACTTAACAGAAGCTACTTTTTGGGTTAGGGTTAGGCTAGGGTTAGGGTTAGTTAGGGTTAGGGCTAGGGTTAGCGTCCCAGTGCGGGGGCATAACTACGGCGATTTGAGCCACGTTATCGCACGCCCAATACCCTATATACAGTGTACACGTATCCGTCCGATTATCTCCACCGCTGTTTTCATTGCTGAAATAAAGGTCCAATGGTCAATTGGGTTATATTGCCTCCCATAATGTCGCAGTTTGCCAGTTCCTAACCAAATGGTACAGCAATATATTAGTGCCGTGTCGTTAACGGGTCCGCTGCATGCAGGGCCCACAACCATTAGTCAGTATATACAGCAGCATCGGCGCAGAATTGATCCAAAAATTTTGAAGGGGGGGATCAAAAAAATTTCGCGCGAAACGAACTCACAAGCGGGTGGATGGTTGCTTGCTAGCACAGATTGCTCTACCTGCACAGAAACGCACGATCGAGGGGAAGGATGGGGGGGTGGCATATGTCAAAGTCGAATCGCACCGAAGACGTGCACCTTTCCACGACTATCTGGCTTACGACTAACATTTCCTATTGTTGAGCTATACAATATAAACTGCTAAATTCTGGCTCAAATTGACATTGACGACTGCATAGAAGCATTTCTAAACTTGAAAATTTCCCAGTAATGGACGCTTTGCTCCAAGCTTGAGGAGTCAGACCAAAAATATGGCCTGATCCCTGCTATTTCTTGCACGCGCAGTCATTTTTCAATTCGCGTGGCCCCCCCTACCCAGACTGATGGCCGAGTACGACCGTCTAAGGGTGACAAGGAGGATTACAAGCACTGCACTCTTCGTATATTGACTGGGGGGAGGGGAGTCCGTCTCACGATCTCCTTGGTGGTTTACTTTAGTTAAGGGTCCGTTTTTAGCACAAAGAGGAACACAGTCAAATTCTGTGTAGGATGCCTTGGTATGGTCAAACCTTCCCCAACCCCTTCATCAGAGCTCACCCTCAGCGGCAATGTACACTGGCTGCATAAGCAACGACACATGTACAATTGTACAGTGTAGGTGTGTGAGGCGGGCTACGCATGCGCAGGCCCGACATGCATGCGCCAAGTGGACTAAACGCACGCGAGCCGAGCTAGTCTGCAGCACTGGTCGTACCATTGGTCCAAAGTGGAATATCCCTAGATTCTGGGCATCACGGCCAAACATATCCCAATGTAGCATTTTTTGCAAAATATTCGAAGCTCCCGTTATAGAATGCGCCATTTAAAAAAAATATCCCAAGATATCATGGGTTTGAGTTTAAAATCAGATCAATCACTGAAATATTTCTAAATCTAGTGATACATCCCAAGCAGCGCATACATTAGTGGTCTGCAACTCTGCATTTTGAGCTGTACAGGGGCGACAGACATGCGCCAAGTGGCTCACGCTGCATGCCTGGGCGCACGCTGCATGCCTGGGCGCACGTTTGCGCGATTTCACCGATTTTGCATGCAAAATTGCATGCAAAATTGCATGTAAAAGTGCATGAAAATATGCATCATGGAAAGGAGGCCTAACTGTGGACGCAGCCGCAACTTCAGCATCGATGAGCAGTGATGCTGCGGCTCGGAATATATCACTGGGTTTATCATTTAGGATATATTTCAGTAGATGGGGATCTGATATTTGGCACAATGCCCAGATTTCATGGGACATAATTTTTTGTGGCGCAAATTTCAACGAGACATTGGGATATTTTTGTCGAAAAATACAATTCAGGGATACTTTTCTGCCGAGATACCAGACTCTGGGAACATTAATCTTGATGCAGTGGTAACACTGGCGGTGAGCCTAACAGTGACTGCCGAGTGCCGACGCATCAGCAGCTGCAGCTGCAGTCGCGAACGCATCAGCAAAGATGGAAGCAGCAGCTGCAAGTGAGGCTTAGAGAGCTGTTGATTTGTGTGTTCTGCAGCGCCTTAAGGACGCCGAGTTGGATTTCTGGAAGAAAGATGTCTAATCAAAGATATAATGCTAATCAAAGATATAATGCTAATCAAAGATATAATGCTAATCAAAGAATAAGGCTAATCAAAGAATAAGGCTAATCAAAGAATAAGGCTAATCAAAGAATAAGGCTAATCAAAGAAATAAAGTAGCCCTAAATCAAAAAATAAGACTAATAAAAAATAAATACAAAATTGAATGTGCAGCAACGAGCCTTGATTTACTCTATATAGGATAGACTAAACTTTAAAACGATTGACGATAATCGTCGTTTTGGCCGACTGGATTTTAATCAATACGATTAGTTTCATAGCATAGTTTGCAACAAAATAAACTGCAAAGCTTGTATACAGTAGGTTACTTTACACTAACCTTTCCAGGAAGACCACTGGGGATTTGGTAGGACAAAGTTCAAGGGGAAACAACATTGCGGCGGACATAATAGATGTTCAAAATCAGTGCACTCTCTTCCCTCTCTCTCGTTGACCATTAAAAACGCACGTGCAAGTCGCGCAATGGCGCAGCTACGTGTATTGCACGTACATGTAGCTGCTGCAGACACAGTAACAGTCTGAGTGACTACGCAGCTATAGTCAGCCACACAGCTAGCCCGCTTGGAAGCAGCGTCGAAAGAAGGCTGTGAGACGAGAGATAATTAATCCTCGAGATTTGCGCAGACAAGTCGACCTTGACACGCTACGACAGCCTGTCTAGTTAGGTAAAAACTACATCAGGCTAAGAATTAGTTACACCTACATGTACGAGCAATTATTGCAGTTTACTGTGATTAATTTTTAGATTTTGGCAGGATCATAGTCACGCTTTTCCGACTGATAATGTCCCCAATGGGTTGTTAATTTTTTGGACTTTTCTTTCTAGTTTAGTAGTGTGTAACACAAAGTTTATATACAGTCCGGTTCTTTGCAAGAGAGCCGGCACAGAACCGCTCCACCTTCTTTAGTCGCCTCTTACGACTCGCCCGGGGAGCGCTGGTTTGCAAGCCAAATCTTCTTGTTCCCCGGCCTGCAGGGGGTCCTAATATTCTTGCATCCCTCATCCCTGCCAGTGTGAACATCGATCGTCCTTGCCCCCAGTCACCTCTCAAGCACCGTCGGCATCCTTACGCCAGCTGCTACACCACTCACAGAGTCTTCTGTGGTTCTACTGCCGCGTGCTACTTGGCAATGTGATGAAAAAAGAGTATAGTAGTGCAAGTGTATAGAGTGTGGCTTTATACTTCCATTATTGCCCCTCCAATGTCAGGAAACGTTTTCAACACATGTTGGGAGATACTGCGTATAGCCTACTTCGTCAATCCCCCAATCTAAGGGCGTAACTTAAATTTTCTTGAGGAAGATCAGGGAACATCTTTATTCAAATTATAGAATTTAGTCAATATGACCAAAAGGACGTATCTCTCCAGTAGTGGGACAAAAGAGTGGGGGGCCAGAGAGACAAATTCCTCTCACTGGTCCCCTGCCCCGGGCAGTCTTTAATCGTTAGTGAGCACTGGCTAAGTTTGAAAAATATTAGACATCGTTCATATTTGTCAAACATATCGTTCGTGAGCGGAGCGAGCGAAAAAAAGTATTTCTCTCAACTGGGAGAACCAATACTAGGTCCAATAGGGGGACCAAGGGATCTCCGTTGGTTCAGTTTTTTCATGATTATTTCAGGGCCAAAATTAAAAAATCAAGGCCAACTAAAAATTTGTAGGGGCGGTATAGGGGAAGAGTATGGCCCAAAAATGTGGGGGAGAGGCGGCAGAGAAATTTTGCGAGAAGATCTACAACCCCCCCTGTCCCGATGTTTCGCCGCGACTTGATAATTGGTCAGTGTGTGATCGTATTATCGATCTCTATCCCAGCACTCGCTCCACTGTAAGTACAACTCGTACAATTACTGTGGCACTACGGGGGTTGTCAAATGTAGGGAGCGTGCCTCGACCACGCCGCAGCTCGCAATCAAGCACTCTTAAGCCGCCACTCAATCAACACAGACCGCCGCAGCGCGCGGCTGCAACCTCGACAGTTCACCGGCATGCTGCGTGGACGTCACTAGCTGCAACAGCAGCAGCACGCTGCTGCTTAATGCTGCTGCTGCGGCTGCTGCTGCTGCTGCAGCTGCTGCGGCTGCGGCTGCTGCGGCTGGGTTAATGCTATTGCGACGATATCCTTCAGCAGCAATAATCAAGGCAGCTATAGGCGTTATGTAATGAAGGACGCCATGAGTGACGACCTGAGTGACGACATGAGTGACGACATGAGTGACGACATGAGTGACGACATGAGTGAATTATAACATTTGAGCAGTCACACCCTGAGGTCTAAAATGAATGCAATACAAAGATGTTTCCAAGCCATCAGCTAGAGATAAAAGGATTCTTGTAAAGTTTTACAAAGCTGACCTATCTGTCACGTGATTCAGTGACTGTGAGTGACAAAATGGAAGACGCCACGATGACGTAAGATAGAACTACTCCATTTTTGAAACACCTAATACAGGGCACTAAATCTGGCCGATTTGTACAGAATTTAACAATTATCATTCTGTAAACCACATAGGGTTTCGCGTAGCAGTTGATGAATTTGACACATGTCATAAGGCAATATAGATAAAAATATACTAATAGAACTGCTCGTATTAAAAATAGTTATTATTTTGATAACTATTTAAATTGCACACAAAACTATGACACGAATAAATATAGAATAACAGGGTGTACTGCGTACAGTATATATCTGTGACGCCAACCACGACACACTCTCATTGTCCACAGTCGCAGTCGTGTTCCAGATGGAAACACGACCAATGGTTCACGCAGTCAGTCGAATGCACCATTGATTATCTCTACCGGAAACACACGCGAAAACCTGTAAACCAATTTGACATTAAAAGGATCCGACGAGCAAGGTGGACAGCGCAGACTTCCTTAAGAAAAAAATTCATTCCGGTAATGCTGGAGGGCCCTAGCGGGCGCTTCGATCCCCAATGCAAGATCCGTCTCAATTAAGCAGCGCTGTCTCAAGAGTGGCAAGGCCGCAGGCTAAGGCTGTATTTTTTGAAGGAGGGGTTGGTTTGGAAGGGGAGGGGAGGGGGGGGGGGTAGAGCTCTCATATTTCAAAATGTGGACATCCTAGTTTCCTTCATCTAGGAAGGTTTAACAAACCCCTATTAGCTGTAGACTATTTGAGTCGATCGCGCACATTGGTGCACATTTATGCACAAACTTTTGATTGTGCTCCCAAAATTTAAGACATTTAGACCGTAGTAGCTAAACAAAAAACACTGAAAACACCAATGAATAAAAAGTTTCTTCGTTAATAACTCTCCCATCCCCGTTCGCGATGATCGTGAGTTCGTTTCGGAAGGAATGTGGACATTTGAGTGGACGTCATGCAAAACATCGACCTTCCTTTCGCCAAATATCTGCGGCACCAAGTCTAGCCAGGAGCAGGCCCGCCACTTTGGGAGGGCCAAGGGGCCCGACCCCCCCCCCCCCCCAAGTTTTTATTCTGGCCACCCCAGTGTTTGATCATGAAGGGTAATTGCATCAATACTGACTACATCTGAGAATCTGTCTGCCCCCATTAAGTAGAGGCCGGCCCTGTTAGGACCATCTAAAGTCTAGCACTGTATATCACGGGGCTTCTCCGCCGAGAGTGCCTGCTTGGCTGATAGGAGCAATCATCGTGAAGGTTGATGGATTAAAGAAACCTAAAGAAAAATGGATTAAATATCACTTAAGATTACACCACGGAAGATTCTTTGATTTACGTTTATTATATATATCTTTATTTCACCACAAAGGTAGTTCATGCATAACCTAAAACAATCAAAGCATAACGACCAAGTAAATCACAAGTCCGGACAAGACAACTGCTGTTGCATACGTTAGGAGGCGGCCCTGGCCTAAATAAGCGTACGAATTTTTTATGGCTGTATTCCTTCGATTTTAGGATAAATGCCTCGCATTTATCCCAAAAATTGAAGGAATACAGCCGTAAATATTCATTTTTCTTTTGGTTCTAGCGCACAGAGGGCACGGGATATATTTGAAGCGAATCTTTCAACAATGCAATTTTGCATGTAATTTTGCATGCAACCGTGTTAAAGCGGACGAACGACCGTTGTCATGACAACAATTTCCTTAACTGGGTTTCATGCACAGCTTGTTCCTTAACTGGGTTGCATGCACGGCTTGCATGAAACCCAGTTAAGGACACTTACATTGTAATTTTTTAACATGGTTTCATGCAAACTTGCATGCAAAATTGCATGCAAAATATGCATCGTGGAAAGAAGGCCTTAGAAGATGTGCGCACTGCATGGATATATCTTGTTCATCGTTCGAACACTTACAAGTGATCGTCTGCACATAGTCAATGGCATTGAACTCAGCATTGATGGTCAATTATCGTCATTTTTAGCTATAACGATCCAACATAATCTGAGCACAGCCTGTAATTACAAACTATTCTATGGTACAAAGACTGACGCATTTGCGAACATTTTATACAAGAAGCAAATGGCTCTCTTGTTGGTCGTCCTTATTAGAACCAGAAGGTGTTTTTTAATATTGGCCCAGTTGTTAGACTATACTCAAAGGTAATCGATCTCACTCGGATTTCAAACCGCTCACCCTCAAGAGCGCAATCACACCCTAAACGTAGGGGTCAGACAGGAGTAAAATTTTATATAGAAAAACGCTTTAAAATAGAGAGGTCATCCCAAAAGTTGGGAAGGTCATTACCGACCCCCCGACCCCACCGGTGGTTGCGCCCTTGCTCACCCTCCCCTTCCTTCCACCCCTCATCCTACTACTCTCATGGGACGATAACGCATGCTCAAACAGGCTTAACTAAAGTCGTATACAGCACCAGAGAACCGTCGTCCCCGGTCTAAGAGCTAACACTCGCGGTGAAAGAAACAAATCTGTCCCCAGACGCCGCGCGAGAACGCGGGCTGGATGCATGCGACCGTACGCTCCGACGCAGTGCGACCATTCTCAGTGGGGGGGTGGGGCAGGAATTTGAGCGGGGGGGCAGACGATTTGACGCCCTGTGCGCATTTTTCCCTCCAGTACAAAACTCATTGCCACGGGGGGGGAGGGGAGGGGGGTGCTGACAGAAACTTTTAAAGCCATTCTTAAGTCATTATCCATTTTTAGGCCCCTATGTAACAAAGTGAGGGCATAAGCATGGAAGCCAAAATCATTAATTTTGAAAGAGCAGCGGAGCATAACCATAGTTTAAAAATTTCCATAAGAGCAGGCGGGGGAGACAGCAAAGGCTAATGTCATATTTTATGAGAGCAGGGGGGGGGGGGGCAGAGGCCCCTAGCAGGGGAGCTGTCCTCTGCCCCCCCCTCGCGCTACGAGCCTGATCTCTTCCCTGATGGCCCTCTGATAGCCCTGCCGCACTCAGCCTGAATCACTCTCAAACCGGGCGTAAACCGGTCCGCCAGGCTCGATTTACTTGCAGCGACGCTCGATTGGAGCGCCACTCAGTGCAATGGCATCACGCGGCGTCTGTTGTGATAATGACCTGTCATCACCATACACGCTGCGCGGTTCTAGGCGTCCTAGCAGATTCCCTGCAAACCGGGGAACGAAGAATTGACTTGCAGCCCAGAGCACCCCGGGCGAGTCGTAAAAGCGACTGAAGAAGGGGGAGCGATTTTGTGCAGGCTCTCTTTCACAGAACCGGACTGTGATACTCTTTGTTACTACATGTACAAAGTACACACAGCCCAGCCCTTAAACTTGTAAATCTCTCCCGCATCCTAGCAGAATTAAGTCACGCTGTTGAATGAATGCAGTTAACACAAAGTGAAAGATATAGAACTTAGAGTGGCTTGAAATTGAAATTCAGGTCTGTTTCAAATTGAAATCTTTTGCTTAAAATTGATGTTCAGCAAATGTAACTAAATAATTATGGAAAACTTCTGCCTAATTGAAGCCAGACTTGACCTATTGGCCGATTCATTCAGAGAAAAAAAGAAGTTTTTTAACGTACCTGATTGAAATAAAAATGAATCGTTTTGAAATACATCAGTTAGATAACGAACTTGCGACATAAACTTCTCCAATTTTAGAACACTACCGACCATGCCATGGTGAAATTACACTCCCTCTTCCCCATGTACATGTAGGGTAAGGATATTTCAGAATGTCTCGATCTAGTTACCAATCCTGAATCAAGCCGGGGCCATGCCGGAAATGTACGCTGCTCGAGCGATCAAGCTATGAAGACCTGGCAATGCAATAATTTATTACAGGTCACAAGATATTGCCTTTTGATAGTCCAATCATAGTCGTCCATCCAAAATTGTGCTTGATATAAAATCTATAAAATCTCTAATATAAAATCTAGAAATTTTTTAAATACTGAAAAAATCATGACTCGGATTTAAGATATGAAATTTATCTAATTTTACGAATTGCACGAACCACAAAATTATTGAAACAGCAAAAAGTTATTATTTAGTGTGTCTACCCCTGCAATTCGAGGAACAATGAATTGGCTTGCAGCTCAGAGCTCCCGGGCAAGTCGTAAAATGCGACTAAAGCAGGGGAAGCGATCTATGCGTGGCCCTCCGCACAGAACTGGACTATAATAGTCTTCGTTACTACACACGGTCCTTAAACTCCCAAAACCACCTTTAATTTGTCCAAACACTAGCCTATATTTAGTTTCGCCTTGAGTAGGGGCAGCTATTGGAATGGCAGCAGTTGTTTCGCGCTGCACTGTTTGATATCGAACGGGGAGGAATCGATATCGTCCGCTGATTGAATTAAATCAGTTCGATGAACCGTGCGGCCAACAGTCTGATCAAACACTGGCCAGCATCTTGAGGCCTGCACTGCACTGCGCGCGTGCTATCCGCTCTCAACTCTGCAGCAGTATGCATGGGGCAAAACGATAGCATTGCTGCCTACACAGTACAGTGTACGTACACAGTACAGTGTACGTACACTAACTGCACGATATTGAGAAACTGTGAACTGACGCAAGGAAAATATCAAAAATTATTTATGAAGCTTAATCAAAAGCTTAATGAAAATTAAATTTTTACCTACTTTGAAAATAAAATATTTGAATTAAACATTTCATCACCAATGTCGAGATTCCTTTGATTTGGGTTTTCTGGTACACAACACACACGAATTAGAAAAAGTTCATAAAGCAAACCAAACACAGTGACTAAAGATTATTTAGCGTGTACTCTTATATTTACAGTTTCATTAAAAACAACAATTATATGAGGTGTGGGGCAGGGTGCCTGTCGCAAGGGCTTCTGTGGTTGCCATGGCAGCAAGGTTGGTCGTTCTAGATATAGGCCTAGGACGGTCATAGACATTGTTTGTGCGCTCTCATCTCTTGGTGTTTGCGGTTAGAGCAAAGATCAAGCAATAGATGCAGCAAAAAAAAAGAATAGCACACTGCACCCGCAGCATCAGCACGCAGCTGCAATAGTGAAAGCAGCAGCAGCAGCAGCAACAGCAGAAGAAGAAGAAGAAGAAACGACAGCCACACCAACAGCCGCAGCAGTCGCTGCAGCAGTCTGCTATAGCAGCAGCAATCTCGGCGGCAACCAGCGGCAGCATCGGCAGCATAGCAGCAGCAGCATCATAAGATCCAACATCAGCCGCAGCAGCATCAGCATCAGCAGCATTCACAGCAGCAGCAGCAGCAGCAGCAGCAGCAGCAGCGCTGCGCATACATCACGTCTTCAACGAGCGTTTGTTGACATTGATGAACATCGGTCAATAGTTTGCCATCACTCCCTGCCGCCCCCCTCCTCCGGCCCAGGAATACCCTCACCCCTTCCTTGCACGCAGTGTCTGGCAGCATGCACAATGCGCAATACAGACACAACTCTTTCAACGCGCACCAGAGGGCGCCAATCAAAGGAATTTATCGACACACGCGGGCATGCATTAGGCAACACTTCGATTTTACAAACAGCATCCTTCACAATAATAATTACGACGCGCTACGTTCCGTTAGGAACTTAGGAGCCCTATGATAGTTGATCGCCAGCTGCAATATTTACAAGCACTATCAGTTGACTTAATGTACTGCACCTCGATTTTCATAATATTATGTAAGAGCAAAAAATACTTGTCGTCTACCACCCGATAATGAGTCAGCCAGTTATTCGACCCGCAAAAAATCCAAGGAATGCTCGTGGATCAAAGGGCATATTTCACACACAAATTGTTACGAATATTCCTAGAATTATAGGCTATCTCCACATGAACCTTTCTATCCTTAATAACCGTATAATTTTATAAAGGAGGCTCATCAACTGCCGGCCACCCGTATCAAAAACAGCGACCTCAGTCTGTAGCGCATGCAGCTTTGCATCACGCGTCAATGCCTCTGTCGAATGATTGCAAACCATTAACCACTCTCCGTCTATGGGCCTCATATGCGCCCACTCCCTTCCACGGCGGCTTCATCGAGGTTTTCCAATACGTCCACGCACAGATTTTTCGAACACGTCCTATTTTCGGACATTTTCATCGCAATCCTGACGCCGGATTCGCCTTGAAAGGGCAGGAGTGATGGGGTCTATGACGGCCGACAGATCTCCATAGTAGGGTATATTGGTAGTAGGCTATATTGGTCCATAGAGGATATGCCACACTACAGCATACAGGCCATCAGTTATTCAATTGCAATGCAGAGTTAGACGTTGATTAGATCGACTTTGAATCACCAATATTTACCAGTTGAGATCAAGTTGCATGATCCAGATCAAGTTGATCTGGATCAAGATAATCTTACATCAAATTTCCTAAGAGCTGATTGGACAACATTGCCTTTGAACTATCATGTGCGAGCATGATGTGTAATATATATATAAAACAACTGGATATCAAATCCTTCCTGATGCAGCCATATTGGTAGCTCTCTGCAAGCTGCTGCACTTGGCCCAACATGCAGCCTTAGACTAGGGCATCAACATCAATACGGTGCCCAGGTCATAATATCAAAATGCTTGAACTTTAGATCTCAATAGATAATCAGCACATCTAACCTCTAGTTGAATTTTTAGTTCAAATGCACTATGTGGCTCTGCAACTTTGTGACTTTGCGACTGCGACTTGCGACTTTGCAACTACGACTTTGCGACTTTGCTTAGAAAAGCATCCATTCCAGCCTTTTCCTCGACACACAGCGAGTCTCGAGGAGTCTGTCTGACATGGTATTCTGAAGCCTATTTCATAATTTTTCTTCTCTATAATACAGCAAAATCTATGAGGTATTAAACGAATATTTTCTACGACCAAATGTTAAAAATTCTTTATCATAAAAATTGACTGTAGGCTATTTAATAATTATTAAGACAGTACCTAGTAGCAGAACATCAGCTACCCTACGCTACACTATACCATCCTGTTATTCCTAATGTACAAAACATAGCATTAACGTTAAAACATAACATAGGCATCTTAACATTCATAGGACTAAAGCATAGCCAACCAATACCATGTTAGAATAAATTTTAATGTTTGTTGGACCACATTCCCATACTTGACTAACTGCTGATAATTGCCAGTGGACTTTTCGTACACGTGCATATTGTATATTGCAATTGTAAATAACATATGGAGAGTTCTCTGTCGCCTTTCCATTAGCAAAATAATATGCATGCATAGGCCTACTTATGCATGGAATCTAGCGTACAATCACCACAGTAGGCTGACTGCAACCGTGCTCTAGCAAAGGCCAGCTATTAAAAGATTGCACACCAACTTTCGATTTATTCGATGCTCAGACGAATATGCTGCCATCTATCGAATGGCAATTGACTAACGTCGACAAAATCTTAAAACGCTATCTGGTGGTGAAAGACTACCAGCTGCAGTTTTCTCTCCGATCACTACACCTGTTCTTGGGCAAATTTTTGAATGGTACTAGAATGAAAGAAAACTCCGCGCTGTCACGACCCGAAAGATTTCAAAAAACTATTTGCAATTTGTAATTGACTCAACCTGGATTTAATAGACAATACTTAACAGCTAATAATATTTTTGTGAATTTTGGCAGCTCAAACTACGTCCATAGAAATCAACCCACGACAGTTATACGAAATATGCTTTTGCATAGAAATAGATTGTATTAGATCATACTGCATAATTATGGGGAATCAGAATCTGCAAGGCAATCAAAATTTAAAAAATCATCACGGTTTTTCTGAAATTTTATTTTTGACATTTAATTATAAAATTAATCTACAACGTAAAGATGGCGAATTTTGTATATACGACTTCATATTTGGATTCCTCGCATCGTATTCTATAAAAAAACTATATTAAAAAAAAAGAAAAGATTAAAAATGATTTTTAATAATTTAAACAAATATTTGTCATTTTATGCCAACGACTGCGCAGCATCCTTTCACTGAAGAACATTACATTTGTATCGAAATTTATGATTGGCTGCTGTTTGTGAAGCTTCATGCCTGGTTAGAGCCATAGAGAGGATAGGAGCTAAACTCACAAACTCTAACTCCATTCTGAAGACGCCACTGATGCCCCTCAAATTTCATTCTCAAAGCCCTAGTGCCATCCCTCTAATGACATTCTTAAAAAGTCATTATATCCCTCAAACACTATTCCAGCAAATTCACTAATATCCCTTAAACATTTATAGGATATCTAAACAGTTCTGTAGTGTTCTGAACTGAACTGTTCTGTTCTGAACAGTTCTGTTCTGAACTGTTCTGTTCTGTACTGTTCTGTTCTGTTCTGAACTGTTCTGTACTGAACTGTTCTGTACTGAACTGTTCTGTACTGAACTGTTCTGTTCTGTTCTGCGTGCATGCCAGGCAGACTCGTTGAGGCTCTCTGTGTGTCGATTAGGCACGTTGACTGTCGTGGCGCTCTGTTCTGTTCTGAACTGACCTGTTCTGTTCTGTATCCCTTGAAACATTCAAAAAACGCCAGCAGTGCCCCTCTGAACTCAGTCAAAAACATCACTAACATCCCTCTAACCCTTCCTAAAAGCGCACACCAACACCCCTCTAACCTCATTCTAAAAACATCACTCACACTCTTCCAACCAAATTCTAAAGCCGCGAGCAGAGATGACGTCATAAAAGACTCACGCGAACGGGAAGTTGTTCCAGTTCTTGAGTTTGCTCTGCACCATGGCGCACGACCGCAGGTCCGAGGCGTCGACAGCCCGCCGGCGGAAGGACGCCCCGGGGGCCAGGCTGCCCCCCTCGCCCTCATCCTCCTCCACGAGACTCTCCTCGCGTGACACCTCCACAGAGGGGCGCGACAGCAGCGAGCCCCGCGGCTGTGACGTCACGAGGATGGACGAGCGGCGCCGGAAGTGGCGCCCCGTCCCGGCGATCATCGTGGCGCAGGGGGCTGCGCCCCCTCCCGGGGGGGACGGCGGCTCGGGGGAGGGGTGGGTGGCGGCTGGGCAGGACAGGATAGCACAACGCTCGTTACACGCTATATACTGGAATATATGAAATTTGTGCTTACATGTAATTTTGATTAATTTTACAAATCGGTAAAACTCGCTAAAATTACCATTTGTTAATTATTATTATTTTATTAGTATATAAGCGAAAATTGCGCGGCATAAACCATAACGGACAGTCCCCAAGAAGGACAAATTTAGAAAGATTAATTCAAAGAAGTGCCGGCCACGCAACGATCAAGAAGCCTATAGCGTCTGTTGTGTCACCATATTGTTAAAGTCATCATAAATGCCACGTAATGTAACTAAGTTTACATGTACATGTAGATAATGCGTTAAGTTCATGTTTAGGGCGTAGATCACTAAATGCATTCTGAGTCTGTCCATTGCAGGAGTCTCATCGACTCATGCATCATCTTGTAAATAGGTCTCGTACGTTATTATCCGAAGAGACAATAACAACGTATAGAATAGCCAGCGCGTTCAACATTATTCTATCCTTTCGTAGAACCACCCACAGTCGTTGTCAGTGATGCCATTGCTTGGGATAAATCACTAGATTTAGGGATATTTCACTGATGCAGGGATTAGATTTTTGGCGCAATCCTCATACATCTGGGGATATATTTTTTTTATGACGCATTTTTTAATGGGAGCTGACGTTATTTTCGTCCAAATATGCAATCTAGGGACATTTTTAGCCGAGATACCCAGAATCTTGGGATATTCCATTTTGGTTCGATGGTATCACTGGTCGTCGTGGGGTGAGCACCGGGTCAGATCTTTGCGAGAGCCGCACGAGGTCGTCGAAAGGATAATGTCATTGAATGAAGACATTCCTCGGCTCAAGTCTTTTAAGATGCATTTTGAAGAAAAATGTAGCAATTCACTAAAAGAAACTCAGAACCGCAATTGCGCTATAGTTATGTGGAGAAGAGTTGCCCAAATAAAAAACTAGAACTGTTCACATGTTACATATAGCACTGCATATAGCGCTAGGATACATACATTCACATGTATTTACCGAGTAGAAAAGTTTTGTCTTTTACAAGCATTCGTCGTTTTGCTATAGTCTATACTCTATAATGATTACTGCGCCTAATGGTGATGTACAATTAACATGCAATTGCACAAGACTAGCGCATAATGCGCAATTACATGTACAAAACGACGACTATAGCAAACGACGTTATATTAATAAAAGACAAATTATTTCTACTCAATAAATACATGCATGTATTGTATTCTATACGTTGTAAGTAGAACAGCATTGCAGTCTTAAAACATACATACTTTTCTTCAGTTTAACAATGCGCACCTAGTATAATATTAGAAGATGGGGTTTGTCATCCCCAAAAAATCTTGGCTAATCACTTTTTTATCATACAAATAAAATCATCATACTGTTCAACCTTTATAATAGCCCACGTCATTTCCAGATACAAATCACAAGAGTTGCAAGATCTGCACAGTTCATTTTGCACGAGTTACATGATTACATCGGGTCTTCAGGCTGGATTCTAGCCATTTTCGGGAAGAATGCATGCTGAGGCGTCTTTCGAGAAGACAGCTCTCTCTTTAGAGATGCCACATTATGCGGGAAGACAGCGTCGCTGAAGACGCAAAAACGATACATCAGGTCTTGCGAGCAGATTGCGGAAGGAACTCTTCCCGGAATCCAGCCTGACGACCTGATGCAACTCCACTATTACATCGATGGCATAAGGCTAACGTTGATGATCTGCGGTTTGTGCTCATTAGCCGTGGACCACTGACAAATTGCTGGTCGTCGTACAAACGATCCGCTAATACACGGCGCCATGGAGCAAACGAAGGAGGTAGGCGGCGAAAGCTGTTCATTCCAAGTCTCAATCCATGGATCTGAGGAGCTTTGCGTGTCCGAGATCCTACTGCAGGACGCTGTATATAGGCGGCAGCACATGTAGGTTGAAAATAGAAATGAAATATTAAACACACTTCTTTCCGAGGCTATATGCAGTGTGCACCACAAGGCGTGACTGTAGTAGGTTGAAAACTATACCAATGAAATATGAACGTCAAGCTCACACTCTCAGCCCACCCCCCTGCCTGCCTTCGCGCTCTTGAATGTACTTGCTTCCGTTACTTTCATTTAGGACAGGGGCGACAAATTGTGTCAGCTTTAAACGATCGTCTGACCGCGACGGATGGATCGTGTGAAAGGGTTCTCGCTCCTGTCAGCCCTCTCCTCCTCGCTCGGAGGAGGGGGGAGGGCTGACAAAAACTGTTCAGGTTGTTCTTAACAGTGTCTATCATCTTTGACACCATTCACTTCGCATTGTGCTTTTCCATTTCATCATCATTCTTAACTGCACTTACTTTTACGGTAAAACTTTTCCCCCGGCCACACAGCTTTAAACTAATTCTTACACCTCCCCCTGCATGGGGGTCAACTGTTGGGGGGTGTTCAACCTAAACTGGGAGGGTTAACCCCTCGAGGGGGATCTGCGAAATTTCCTGATTGGGGCCTGCAGTAGCCAACATTCTTGCAGAACACGAGTACACCTTTCGTCCGCTGTCGTCAAACCTAATTAAAGCCATTTAACTGAACGGCAAGCATTGGGTGCACCCATACGCCGATATAACGCAAGCTTGTTATAGGACTACAATAATTTATGGCTGAAAAGGTCGGAGACAATAGGCCATGGAAATAATTCGTGCCCAAGCGTCAGCTTTGTATTACTGACTAGGCAAAGTCTGAGGACGATGGATTTATTTAAATCCTGTTGTCAGCAATTATGATCGACTGTTTTCAGAAAAACAATAATTATATTCTAAATTAGTCTATTAGCCTATGCCCACGCAGGCCGGGGAACAAAGAATTGACCTGCAGCCCAGAGCTCCCCGGGTTTGTCGTAAAAGACGACTAAAGAAAAGGGGGAGCTGTTCTATGCCGGCTCTCTTGCACAGAACCGTACTGCGCATAGTCTTTGTGTGCTAAACACACTAAACTACCAAAAAAAATATCTATTAGCCTGTACTCGTTTTGATGAATCTGCAGGGAAGTTGCAAAGTTCCTACAAGCTTTTCGAAATTAAACTGATTCTAATTTTGTTCAAATCCTGATACCCTCCTGACTAGGAACTTTAGAACATTTTCTGATAATAATCGCACTGAATCAGATGAGCTAGATTTGGGATACAATGTAAGATTAGAAAATGTTTAAATACGGTAACGGAGTTAACAAATCTTAAATTTTCACAACTTAAATATAGCGACATCGTCAAAGACATGACAAATTTTAACTCAGCTTACGTGTACATACGGCAAAACATACATTCATAAAATGACACCGATACTGAAACTTCAACTTGCTTCAGCTTATACTTCAACCGATACTTCAGCCTGCCCAAAATATGTTCAGAAATTTTATTTAAATTCGCTTCATTGTGAAAGCATCCGACCCAAACGCGAATACCACAAAATTGAATTTCTCCCGTCGTTGCCATGTACGCCAACGTGCGCGATTCCACTCCCGTCAATGCCGTGTAACTCATTCGCGTTTATTTCTGTTTGAATAGCACGGCAACCAAGTTGAATCAACGACTTAGGAAGCCCTTATACGATGCATGTTTTGCACGCAATTTTGCATGCAACCATGTTAAGCAAATTACAATGTAAAATGTCCGTTGTCGTGACAACGATTTCCTTAACTGGGTTTCATGCACGGCTTGTTCCTTAACTGGGTTGCATGCACGGCTTGCATGTAACCCAGTTAAGGACATTTTACAGTGCAATTTTCGTAACATGCATGCAAAATTGCATGCAAAATTGCATGCAACATTGCACGCAAAATTGCATGCAAAATATAAATCGTGGAAGAAGACCCTTACCCACGACGAATCTGCATCCGGGAGTCAGCGAGTACATCAGAGTCGTATTGTCGAGAGATTGAACCCCCTAATGCAATGGACTGACCCCCCTAGCTCAGGATAAAATTTGAACCTCCTGGCTCCTTGGACAATGCAACTAGCGTCGTATTTCCCCACAAAAATTTTCGATGATTTTGGAGAAATTTGATCACCCAAAGTTAAAAAGTCTTGCTCCAGATGTTGAAAAAAGGTCGAATGCTTTTTTTATTGATTCCTCTCAATATCAATAAGTCGACGCCCCTAATGTAGCTCTGAATTTTTTCTAAAAAGTTCAGAAATTAGTTTAAGCCGTCTTTTCATTTTTCTAAAGTTCAGATGATGTTGCGTTAAGAAGACTTTTGAGTCCCCATCGTCAAAACGGCCATCTAGCGTCCCGAGTATACACAACCGCTACAATGCTGAATCGCTACAGAGAAATCGTTTTTCATTAGGAATACGGCGGAATGAGAAAATAGCTCGGCTTTGACAGCGAGCGTAGCTTGCAGCGGAGCACTCAATTACAGGTCATTAGAAGCATAAAGAGCCGTCTCAGTACACCTACCACCCTCGGCCAGCATTGCTAGCTCGGGGAATCGATATGCAACTGGAAAGTAAATCCCTCTCGGGGCGCCGGCACGGATTGGCTCGGGGGGGGGGGGGGCAAA